>JAKCPI010011353.1:0-48961 GCA_023213315.1 Euborellia annulipes
GGAGAGTGGTTTGTTCTCTCAAATTTGAATTATCCAAAGGTAAATCAAGTTCTCTTATATTGCTTTGATCAAATGAAAAGCCGTAATTTTCACAGACTTTATTGTTTTCACTGAGATGATGTTTCGGGCTAAGAGGTGCCTGTTCTTGATTCGATTTTCTTATTGTGATATTGTTGTCTACCATGGTTGTAAAAGTCGTCCTTCTTTCATCGCCTTCCGGATTTGATATTTTTCCATTCCTTAGTTTCATTCTCAGTCGAATAAAAGTAATTCGAAGTAGATTCTTAACCTAAAACAGATAAACTTTTCATTAAGTGTCATTCATACAAATTTTGAAATATTTAAATAATAATATTACGAAATAGTGCCGCCCTGCATTTTAAATAAAATGCCCAAGTTAGGGACAATTATATTTGCCAGAGTTGCAAAGGGTCATAGGCGCCTGGTCTTAATGAAGCCATGAGGGTGGGGATGAGAGGTAGTGATCGGGCTAATATCTTACCCCCCCCCAAAAAAATGCCCCTATTTTTTTTTTTTACTATTTAATATTTATTAATTCAAACAGCCGACAAAAAATAGGGTGCCGCCGGAAATCCAACCACGGATCTACCGATTTGTACAATGGGCGCCACAAATGATTTGGTCGGAAGTGAAGCTTTTGAGCTTAGGCAACCAAAATGCTTAGTTTTCGGCAGTGTTATCTTAAAAGTAGCTTTTCCCCTTTAGTTGCATCTCTGAATCTTCTCTGATCTAAGGGTCCTGCGTTTCGAGATACTAGAAATAGAATATGAAAATAAATTAGAACTGCCAGATTGGAGGTAATTGATCTCGGCTTTTGTTGCGGCTGCCATTTCAAGGTTATCCGCGTTATGAATTGCCTAGATTTATTTTTTTTTTTTGTGATTTCTACACACAACGTAAACATGCATTGCCTGGCCACACTTGTGATTTTGGTTGCAGCGACTTTCCTTCTCATGTGAATACTTATCTCAAGCGAATTTATGGGATAAATGATTTTTTTTTTTCAATATACGGACATTAGCGAATTATATATATAGATATTTTATTTTATTCATATAAATATTTTTTTTTTAATTTAAAAAAAATATTAGTTAATATATTAGATAATTGTCTTGACCTTGCAAGAGCAGAAATGATATTTTTTCACTCATCCCACCAATCTATACCTAGTATACCCTATTCTTCTGTGTGACAAATTAGTACATATTTAACAAATGTTATTATCATCATTATCATTGTCATATATAAAACGTTAGCCACTGACTTCCTTGTGTGGTGTATGTGCCTATCAGGGAGCTAAGTGGACAGAGAAAAAGGAATTGGAATAAGAGAAGGAAATTTAAAATTTCCAAACAGTGAGCAAGAATAAATATGATGCATTTGCTAGCCGAAGGCGAGCAATAGGGTCCAGAGGGCGTAGCCTGGCCGGAGGCGGGCTTTTCCACTTGTTTAATTATAAAATTTACAAACTCATGTTAGTTTAAATAATTTATATCATAAAAAAATTATATTAAAATTGCACCATAATTTAAAAGAAATACTTATTTTTTATCTTCTTGTGATTTGGTAATTCTATTCATTTAATCATGGGATAAAAATATAGCCTTTGATAATAAATAAATAAATAAAATAAATTTAGTTAATAAAAATTATCACGTAGAGATAATAGGGGATACAGATGTTTAACTTCCCAAACATTTCATATATTCTACAATAGAATATCTTGATCTCTATTTATTATTTTTACAATAATGTTTAAAAGAAAAATATTTCCTGAAAATTTTAAATTATAATTGGCACATATGATATTGCATAAGGGAAAGATAATGAATTGTTTAAAAATTGTTAATATAGCATACTGTATATGATGAAAGAAGACATTAACCCATCTTTTTAATCTAAAATCTATTTTAATGCCAACTAAGATCAAACATATATAAAGCCTATAAATTATAAACAGGGCGTATGTAAGGGGTCATGGTATTATGAAGAAACCAAAGCGCACTTTAAAAATACCCAAAGACAAAATTTTACAAATAGGTCATGAGAAAAATAGCGCTAACTAAAGTGTAAAACTGTATGTAGGTATTTTGCAAAAATATTTATGATTTTGATTAGGACATTTCGAATGTGAAAAAAGCATTTTTGCTTGTAAGTCAGGTGACCATATGGGGGTTTGATTTCCAGCTTTTATATGATCACTTGATCCACTAGCAAAAAATTCTTAAATTCACTCCTGCTTACATATTCTAAACAAAGAGAACTCCGTTATAGCAGATATGAAAACTTTTGCTACCAAAATGAAACGCATAAAATATCTTATGACCTCAATTTCATGTTTTCATTTTTAATCAGGAAAGTAAAAATTTTAATAACATGACTAGCATTTATTTTAATAATCCTTGACTTTGAAAAATTCATTTCACAAAATATTTAATTATCTTTTCGATCGATATCTTTGACTTTAATTAATTCTTATTATGTTAATGACGATATCCAATTGAAATTTAAATAAATATTTCTCGAATTTGTACTGATAACCCTTGGCTTTTGAGGTTATCAATATTGACATTTGCCATAATTTTGAGGTTAATGTTAATATATAGCCAGCCATCTTGGAAATCAAAGGCCATTATTATTTGTAAATTAATAATAGAGGAAACAATGCACGTGAGTAGTTTATTTTCTAAGGGATAGGCCTATTAATAATTTCTTGGTTTCTTTCTTTCTTTTTTACTATTGCTCAGGGACTTGCCTTCATTGGTTTTCAATAAAAGTTTATTACAAACACTGAGGATGAACGGCGTTAAGCCATTTGAAATAAATTCAATGATTCGTTCCCAAACTCCTGACTTGATTTTAATTTTCTATTTCTCTGTTACGCAATATATAAATGAATAAATAGCCTGGAGAGCAAAATATTTTCTTTCTGCCTCGCCTCCTTCTACGAAGAAAGAGAGAAAAAATGCAAAATAATACCCCCATTTATTTTGAATAATGTATAACGTGATTAAAACAGAAGTTGTTTATTTATTAATATTAACGATGCAAAAATTAAGTTATAGATGGATGCATTCAGGTTAAATGGTCTGAATAGAGAGAGAGAAAAAAGAAAGAAGGATCTAATTTTTATTCAAATGTATTCGTGCCACAATTTTTGCTCTCCTTGGGGATACGACAAACGATTATTACATTAGCGCCCTTCGGGGCACTAATTCAATTGCCAATTGCCTCTAAAAACAAATCTTTTATTTAAGGGCAGATCCTCACTCACTTGTATTCAAAGATCTCCATTTTTTAGAATGACTCGCATTTATTTCTCTAGCGTTGCTTAATTTCTTCATTCTCGGTTTGAAATAAAATTTTATTGAAAACTCAACGAGCACAGCCCCTTAGAAATCGTAAAAGCTGAGAGAGAAAAAAACTAACCTCTACACCCCTTAGAAAATGGATTTATTCAAAGAATAAACTCACGTGCAAAGATTCCTCGATTATATCTCTTCAAAACAATCAAAATTTTCAATTCAATTCAGCAGAGAAAAGAGGCAAAGAATATACAATAATAATTTGACAGTTTATATACTTCTACATCCCTTTGAAATTCTGATTCTAACACTCTGATTTCCAATTTTGATATAATTTATTGAAATCCTCTCTTCCTTCAACATTCTAATTGCTGAACAGCCACTTCTATTATCAACATAATTTATTGAAAAATTGTATTTTTTTTTATTAATTATTATTAAATGCTTTTATTTAACTTACTCTTTCAAGGTCACCAACTTTATGGCTTTGTTAAGGACACTTCCCGATGAGCTAGAGGTGTGAAATTTGATATTTAACAGTCATTTTTGATGACGCAAATTGTGAGTTTGGTTTTACCAAAATGGACCAAACTAATGTGGTACTTTATTTGAAACCCTTCGTGAATTAATGTAATTTCAAAAGACTTCCCGATGGGCTAGAGGTGTGAAATGTAATACTTAAGAGTCATTTTTGATGACGCCACTATATGGTGGTTTTGATCAAAATAGACCAAACTAATGTGGTACTTTATTTGAAACCCTTCGCGAATTAATGTAATTTCAAAAGACTTCCCGATGGGCTAGAGGTGTGAAATGTAATACTTAAGAGTCATTTTTGATGACGCCACTATATGGTGGTTTTGATCAAAATAGACCAAACTAATGTGGTACTTTATTTGAAACCCTTCGCGAATTAATGTAATTTCAAAAGACTTCCCGATGGGCTAGAGGTGTGAAATGTAATACTTAAGAGTCATTTTTGATGACGCCACTATATGGTGGTTTTGATCAAAATAGACCAAATTAATGTGGTACTTTATTTGAAACCCTTCGCGAATTAATGTAATTTCAAAAGACTTCCCGATGGGCTAGAGGTGTGAAATGTAATACTTAAGAGTCATTTTTGATGACGCCACTATATGGTGGTTTTGATCAAAATAGACCAAATTAATGTGGTACTTTATTTGAAACCCTTCGCGAATTAATGTAATTTCAAAAGACTTCCCGATGGGCTAGAGGTGTGAAATGTAATACTTAAGAGTCATTTTTGATGACGCCATTATATGGTGGTTTTGATCAAAATAGACCAAACTAATGTGGTACTTTATTTGAAACCCTTCGCGAATTAATGTAATTTCAAAAGACTTCCCGATGGGCTAGAGGTGTGAAATGTAATACTTAAGAGTCATTTTTGATGACGCCACTATATGGTAGTTTTCATCAAAATAGACCAAACTAATGTGGTACTTTATTTGAAGCCTCACGCAAATAAGGCCCTATTAACTATAGTTTTGAATTTTGATATTTACGAGTCATTTTTTTATGATAATGAATAATTTTTCAATTGAACCAAATCAATACAGGCCAAACTAATGTGGTACTTTATCATATTGATGATTTTTGATAAGACTAAAAGACTAAAAAGCTTAAAATAAAAATAAAATAAAAAAAAGATTTTTAAAAAAATGCTTTTATTTAAATTGAACTAAAAAGAGAGAAATAAGAAAGAAATAATTTACTTGTTCTTGTTAAAATTTTTTAATATTTATGACTTAAAATAAAAGCGTGGGGCGCGAGCCTCGGAATCACTTCGAAGCGCCCCACGCTTTTATTTTAAGTCAAATATTAAAAAATTTTAACAAGAACAAGTAAATTATTTCTTTCTTATTTCTCTCTTTTTAGTTCAATTTAAATAAAAGCATTTTTTTAAAAATCTTTTTTTAATTAAATTTTAAGAATATTGTGAAATTTATTTAATTAAGAAATATGATATTACGGAAAAAATTGCTGGCTTGACTCGAATGTCGACGCGTTTTCTTGTTCCCGGGTGTCCGTGATTCCTCTTGATCGGGGGAATATTTCTTTTCCTCCAAGATCCACTTCTTTGCCCCCTCATAAGAGATTATAAATATTGAAAACGAGAAAACAAAAGAAATTTCAACTGTTAACGTATTGTTGATCAGAGAGCACAAAAGATCTAGAAGATAATTCGCTCTATTTAGGCAACTTCCCGTTGGAATTTTGAAACGAAATTTTATCTGCTTAAAGAGGACCTTCTAGGGATTACAGGGAAATTATTTTCATCCCGAAATTCCAATAACTTTTTGAGTTATTAATTCTTAAAGTTACGATTTCTCTCATAGGAAATATGTATTCTTTGAATATAAACAAATCCTCAAGTAGGCACTGGATTCGAATAGTAGTAATAATTGTCTTTTCATAATTAAGAAAAGGCGAGGGACCGGGGGGGGGTTCCAGGGGGCGAAGCACCCTGGCTAGTAAAATTTAAAAAAATGAAGTCCTCTCTAGCAAGATTATACCTAGTATATTATATATTTATTTATTTTTAAATCCGCCAGATCGCAGCAAATTCACATTACAGCAACAACAACAACAACAAATGTGACTAATTTGCTAACAAGTTTCACTTTTCGTGGGTTGTTTATTTTTGTATGTTCAAATATTAATGTCATTTTGACGCGTGTAGAAAATTATAAAATATTTTTATTTCTCCTAAGGGAGTGAGCCGAGAGATATATAAAATATTCATGTGTGTGTGTGTGTGTGTGAGTCGTAGCTAATGAATTCTCGCACGGCCATTAACTATTTAACACATCATTTTTATGAATTGAATTCCCCACTCCGAAGAAGTGAACAAGTGCTTTTGCTGGTCCCGAGGGATTGACTCTCGCTCACCCTTCGTCCCTCATACGTAGGAAGGGATCATCCCTGGGCCCTGGGCCCTAAGCCCTGGGCTTATGCTATTAACTTGCTGCCTCGCTCCATTGGCGGCACAAGAACACGTCACTCACTCTATCAAACAAGAGATTCACTCTCTGCTCTCAACCTAGACAGCCAATTCAATTAAATGACCAACAATGAAAATCTATTCTTTAATTATTAAACGTACCCGAAAATATTGAGGAAAACATCAATTTTTTTTTTTTTTTTTTTTTTTTTTTTTTTTTTTTTTTGAAAACATCAATTTCAAACTGGTCAATTATTATTCAGTTTAGTTCATTATCCACGGCATAAAAAACGAATTTGAAACGAAAATTTGTTGACATTTCATAAAAGTGAGGTTATTATATAGATATATTTATATACGATCTACATCCCTTTGATTCTAGTCTCAACAAATAAAGCGAGGTTAACTCATCTCTTGTTTTTAATATCTAATTAAAATAATTAAAAAATTAATAAATCTCGCCTCCATTTTATTGGTATCCAAAAAAATAATGAATTATTGAAGCCTCTAATGCTATTTTACGGATAATAATATTGGCTATTAGATTAACTTAGAAAAAGAAAAAACAAACAGAGGAGGGGACGTCATCTAGGTAAATGAATATTCTTTCAGATTTGATGCCATTTATAGCTAAAATAGGAGATTGCGTGATCGGTGATCGCTCACACCTTCTATTAACTAAATTGCCATTTAACAGAGGAAAATTTCGAATAATAAATTCTTTATAATAATGAAAAAGAACTCGAGAGGGGGGGGGGGAGGGAGGGGGAGGGGAGGGGGGATGATTCAGAGCTTTAGCCAGCTCCTTTAGCCGCCAGCTAGCAATCCTCGTTGGTTGGTTCTTTGCTCAAATTTGATTATGGAAATTGTAACGCGAGTCACGGACCATTACTTTGGGTAATCTACCCGAAGAAGGGAGGGCGGGGGAGGGGAGGGGAGGGGAGGGGGTGGGACACAAACACAAAACATCCATTATCTATAAACATTACAACTTGTGACCAATTCAGCTGAGACAATCCAATTATTAAATTTCTCTCTCCGTCTCTCTCTCTCTCTATTCATAATTTTTTCCCTTTTTTTTTACCGCATTACGAAATAATCATTAATCATTATAAAAACGTCCTCTAATGCAATGAATATAACACAAATTAATGGCTTGTCTCTTCTTTCTTATTCGGTTATTTACATTTTATTATTTAAGCGTCCCATTTTCTTGAAGCAAATAAAATAAAAAAGGACGAAACGTTTCCTTCTTCAGGGTTTAATAAATGAAATAGAAATATATCAGGTATAGTTAATTAGTTTTGCCTAAAATAATCACACTTATTTTCTCTACATCGTCAATAAATCGAGTCAAGTAGTTTCGGAGTTTCGCAATTAAGATTCTAAAATTAATCGTATATTTTTATTTCTCCAATTTTTGTTATTTATATGGATGGGAGAAAAGAAGAGGTTATCTATCTATATATATATTTATATACGATCTACATCTCTTAGAATCCAGTCCAAGAAAGAGAGAGAAATAGAGGCTAACTTATCTCTTTTATTTTTTGTTTTTTTAGGAATTGAATTTAATAAATCTCACAATTAATATTCTACAATTAAACAAATATAAATTTTTATTTTAATATGGATAAAATAATTTTATTTTTCAATTTTTATTTAATTATAAATATTAAACACAGCAAAACTGTATTCAATAAAATTTTATATACATAAAATTAATTAATTAAAGAATAACATTTGTAGAATTTAATATTAATTATCGCATTAACTCTGAAACTACTTAACGGATTTTCATGGGGTTTTTTTCTCATTGTGTAGATTTTTACGAGGGTGATTTGAACAAAACTCATTTAGGGTGCTGATATTAAATTTTATAATTTAACTGAGTTTTAAGAAAAATCCAAAATACGAGCTACCCGAGATAAGTGCAAAGTCTATGTCAAAAAAAATGCCCCAGGGGGGGGGGGGGGGGGGGGGGGGCCCCCCCCCCCGGCCCTTTTTTTTAAAACCCCCTACGGGGGGGGGGGGGGGGGGGGGGGAGGGGAATTTTAAAATACAAAATGTTATTAATAATATTTAATAGAAAGTGGACATTTGGCAACAACGCTTTAATAGGGAGGGATGCACCCTTGTCGGACCCTCCCAATATTCAATTATCTCTTTTTTTATTTTTGCCCGCGTTCTTTGCTCACTCACGTGATCTCTTTCTTGTGTCGTTAATTTGCAGAGCAGGATTGCGCAGCTAGTCGATTGATTTTATCTTCTTCTGTATTTATTCATAGAGTATGTTCGAATGGAATGATTGACGTTCTTGAATCCTCCTCTTGGGAGCTCTGATTTATTTGCACGGCACCAAGGGATGATTGTTGTGGCTGAGTGGATTCAAGTCACGATTCATTGAGCGAGCAAACTTCAAGGTGGGGGGGGGGGGTGAGATTAAATTGAAATTTGAAAAACTCCTGAGAAAAGGAATACGCAAATGACAACGAGCGTCAAAAAAAAAAAAAAAAACGAGAGAAGGAAGGCAACTCTGACAATCGAAATTTTGTTGTTGTTGTTGTTGTTGTTGCAGAGACTATTTGTTATGAATTTTATGTTTTTTAGTTTGTTGAATCCAAAACTGATCACTATTTTCCAGATTTTCTGAGATATCTCCACTGATCTTTTTTGAGATTTTCAAAAACGTCTTTTGCTACTTTTTTGGCGCTTTTTTGCCTCTCAGAGACTTTTTTTTTTAAAAAGCGACTTTTTTCATATTTTTGTAATAGCCTAATACGAGGGCGGTCCGATAAGTACTTAGCCTCGCCGCCTGATGGCGCCAGTATCGCAAGAGCAATTTACTATCTTGTAGTACATTCTCTTAGACTGCTACTCTCGAAATTTCAGCCGGATCGGACTCGTAGTTTTGTTTGGAAGCGGGCGTGTCCGGGGATTTTAGAAAAATGGAAAAAGAGCAATATCGGTCCGTGATTGGAAGGGAAATCAAAGAACGTTTGGATGCTGTGTACGGTGACTCTTCTCGTTCGATGGTGACCGTCAAAAATTGGTTTAACCAGTTTCAACGTGGTCGTTGCACGTCGGTTTTCCAGGTGCCCCGAAAACGGGCCCACTTGGCGAAGAAAAACTGCTCTTCCTTTATGATAACGCACCGGCTCCCACCTCCGCCCCCTCCAGGGCTACGAACTGCTGCTCCATCCACCTTACTCTCCTTTGGTGGGACTTAACTTGAAAAAGTCACTTGCCGAGTCGAATGGGGAGGTCATCGCCGTCACTCTGCAGACCTCGAGAAAACGTATTTTCCAGACGGGTTAAAGAAGTTGGAGCTTCGCTGGGTCAAGTGAATCGAACTAAAAGGAGACTATATTGAAAAATAAATTGCCATTTTAAATTTTTTTTTTTTTTTTTTTGTTAAGTGCTAGATGTATTGTGCTCCCGGTACCACTCTCCGCGTGCAAGGCCCCTGGAGAGGAATGGTTGAGTAGAGACGCTCGAATTTTGCGGCAAGCCGGGTTCGAACTCGAGTACTTCGAATTACTAAGCCCCAGCTTATCCGTCCTATCCACGTCCCTATTTATTTAAATTGATTTGTATCCAATTCAAGAGAAATTAATTTTTCGGCTTTTGGCACCAGAAACTTTTGAAGCACACTGTACTCTTGTACTTCATAGAGAAGATGGTTGCCATGGTAACTAAATATTTATCTTTTACCATACCTATAAATTTTAATTCTTGAATCCTAATATATAGGCGGAAACTAAAGATATGTCGATACAAAAAAATCTGGTGTGACAAGCACAGATCACAACTTTTGATTACCGAAGTTGTGTGCTGCTCGACAGTCACACCAGATTTTTTCCTATACTGTTAAAAATTTTCAAGAAAACTTCCTATACAAGTATAGGAACTCTGTTTCATAAACTGTTTATGAATATATATGAGAAAGTTCAATTTGTTGCCAACCTAACAAATTTCTTGTATATTTTAAAATTAATTATTTTGGTAAAAATTGTTAATTTTAATTCTAATTTTTATAGCTATTTAGTTGAATTACTTTATAAAAGTTATTTAATTAGTATGACTTCATAAATATTTAAATAGTTTAGAGCGCGAATTTCAAACCAGAATTTAATAAATTTAAATTTGTGAAATAAATTTTAAAAGAATAATTTCAAGTTTCCTTAAAATAATATTAATAAAAATTCCTTGAGGTAGTCGAGTTATTTGAGAACGTTTAGACCAGTGATTCTCAACTTGTCGCGCGGTGCACTTTTAACGATTTCAAAATTTGGCGGCACACAAAGAAAAAGATAAGTTTAAAAGTTGGTGTATTTGTTCATAAACTTTTATATTAATTTTATTTCATATCCTGGGTGTATTAATATTAAACCACCAAAGTATATGAAAAATGATTGAAAATTCATATTTTTTTTTACAGTGTGTAGCTGCAGTATTTGCACAGTAGGAATGTGACTTGTTAATCGTGTTTCGAGAGTGAGGTGCCCATCCATTTTTTTACACCCATTTCCTCGCCCTTCCCCCTCCCTTTTTTCAGGCCAATTATTAATATTGACGAGGGGGAGAGAGAGAGAATGTTGCCATCTCATCTGAAATAGCTCCTAAAATAACAATGTAATTTCGAAATGAATGTTTTTCTAAGGACTCTAATTACCTTCTAGACAGAGAGAGAACTTCTCTTCTGCCCCCCCCCCCCCCCCCAGGGATAATTAAACTAATTCCTTCCTTTAAATTATAGGAATTTATTTCTGATTATTTTTCCTCTCTCTCTTATTAATTTAATTAGTTTTATTTCAAATTGAAGTACAATCACTGGCAAGAAGAAGAAGACAAATTCCGTCTCTTTAAATGGCAATTTATCATCTCTTAGCAGGGGGAATTAATTAAGCAAAAAAAGAATTCTTTTTTTTTTCTAAATTAAATTAGAAAATATCTTAATAAGAGAAATTTCTCTCTCTGCGTTTGTATTAATTAAAATAAAAGAGGCGAATGCGCGCATGCGCATGCGCATACATATTGCCTATTCACTCTTCTTTTTTCAATCATTTGGTTAACAAGAAGAGTGCATAGATAGCATTCATAACACCGATTTGAACGAAAATTTTTTTGTGTAGTAAAAATAAATTCTGTTAAAGCGAGAGAACGCACTACTCAACGGTTCGTCTAAGAAAAAATGTTAAAGATTTTGCCAGCATGTCTTAAGCCGTGGTTAACAATAACATTTACAAAACCCGCGATGGGTAGATCGGTAGCGTTCATTCTTTGTAAACATGAAATCCCGAGTTCGAATCTCGCCCTGTGCAACTATTTTTTTTTGTGTAATTTATTTTTTTTGATTTCTAAGAATATTTTTTAATATTAATAAATAAATATAAATTATATATAAACTATAAATTGAACACATAAATAAATGTACAATAATATTTAATATTTAATGAATATATAAAAATATAAAAAAATTTTCAAAATATAAAAAAATTTCAAAAATTTTTTATATTTTTATGTATTCATTAAATATTAAATATTATTGTACATTTATTTATGTGTTCAATTTATAGTTTATATATAATTTATATTTATTTATTAATATTAAAAAATATTCTTAGAAATCAAAAAAAAAAATAAATAAATTACACAAAAAAAAAATAGTTGCTCAGGGCGAGATTCGAACTCGGGATTTCATGTTTACAAAGAATGAACCCTACCGATCTACCCAGGCAAAATCTTTAACATTTTTTTTTAGACGAACTGTTGAATAGTGCGTTCTCTCGCTTTAACAGAATTTGTTTTTCATTAAGTATTACACATAAAAAAATTTCGTTCAAATCGGTGTTATGAAGGCTATGCACTCCCCTTGTGAATATATATAAAATCTGGTGTGACAGGCACAGGACACAACCAAAGTTAGATGTAACCAGTCACACCAGTGTGTCAACATATATATATATATATATATTTTTATCTATCGTATACGCTGACTGTAGAGTGTAGATACACAGAGAGTGTGTGTGTGTGTGTGTGTGTTATTTGGCAAGTCTGATCAAGGAGCCATGGGCGTTAACACACACAGACACAAAAGCTCTTTTAGAGAGAGAGAGACGGAGGAACACAATAAACTCGGAGAATTGACTAAGAAACAGGGGATAATTGAATCGAGCCAACTCCGGCGTCTCTCCCCCATTGAAACGAGTTAATTTCTAAATTAATTTGTTAATTAAAATAGGGTTGGCGCCTCTCTCTCTCTCTCTCGTCCTCGTCGTCGTCCTCGTCGTCGTCGTCGGCGTCCTCCTCGCCGTATTGGGTCCCAATTTCAAAGACTCCCGTCCCGTTCTCCCCCCTTGGGGATACTCTGTGTCCAATCGCCCTGGCTGGCAAACACGAGAATTTAAACCAAACTGAATTTCTCTATATAAACAAAAACAAATTTGAATCATCAATTCTTTTTCCTTTTAAAAGATAAATTTTTAGAAAGCCTAAATGCGTTTTTTTCTAAAATAATTCTCTAAAAAAATTCGTCAATTAGTTTCCGAGTTCATACGTTACAAATATTACTGATTATTAGAGACCGGAAAAAAAAGCATAAAAAAATGGAAAAAAAGTGCTTAAAAAAGCATAAAAAACTTGAATAAAAAGTTGTTAAATAAGCATAAAAGTTGAAAAAAAGCATCTAATAAGCAATTTTTACTCATACCAATGGCGTATACAAATTTTTTTTTAAAGAAACTAAATTTATTCCGCCCCGCCCTGCGAAAAATTTTGTTTTTGCGGAACCAAATTTTTTCACCCTGCAAAAAAAATTTTTTTTACAGGGCTATATTTTTTCACCCTGCGGGGTTTTTGGAAAATTTTTTTTTTTTTTTGGGGGGGCCGGCCCCCCTTCCCCTCCCCCTTATATACGTCCCTGCTGTATGCGTGTGTGAATGGGAAAAGTGTGTTTTTTAATAAAAAAAAAAAACAAAAAAATTATAAATATTAGTAAAATAAGTTCAAATAAGCACGAAAGGGAAAAAAGCATGAAAACTCAAAAAAAGC
Organism: Euborellia annulipes; assembly: GCA_023213315.1. Taxonomy (NCBI): domain Eukaryota; kingdom Metazoa; phylum Arthropoda; class Insecta; order Dermaptera; family Anisolabididae; genus Euborellia; species Euborellia annulipes. The sequence continues at coordinate 13,348 of JAKCPI010011353.1, forward strand.
AAAAAAAGCATAAAAAATGCAATCTCAATGCACTTAGTTTTTCCTAATTCGTATAGAAATTAAATATCTAATGGCTGCTTATAAAATTCAGCAATAAGCATTTTGCTTAAAATCCGGTCTCTACTGATTATGTATTCATAAAATAAATATAATTTTATAGGTGTATAATGAGAAGTCCGCAAACCGTGCGCCGCGGGAATAATAAAGCCGAAAAAGAAGTTATTAATTGTATCTATATATATATATACGATCTACATCCCTTTGAATCCTGTATAAGAAAAAGAGGTTAATTGATCTCGTATTTTAATATCTAATTAAAATCTCACAATTATTATTCTTTATATTAATTTTCATTTTTATAATAAGATATTTTACAATTACTGTGCACCAATATTTATAAATGTTCTCTTTCTCGTTAAAATTGAAAATAATTAAATCATAATTTTTCTTAGTTAAATTCAATCAATTGTTTTCTTCTTCTTTTTCTTGAATTGTTTATTAAAAGAATTTAAAATTAAAATTCCAAACAAACGATATCTGTGGGTGTGTGAAAGAAAATAAAAGAGTTGAAAAGTCAAACTTATTCCTTTTTGTCGATGTTTGGATGTTTATTAATTTCTAATTAAAAGGTCAAAGAGTCTATAGAAATTGATGAACATCCAAGTAACAGAGTTGGCAAGTTATTTACAGATGAGTAAATTACTACCTTGTAAATAACTAGGTCGTCGTAAATAACTGTAAAAAAACAACTGCCTGAAAAAACAGGTTAAAAGTCTTTATTTCATATTTTTGAATGTTTTAGAGCACTGACGCTGTTGTTTTCTTTGTATTTAGTGAATAATCTAATCAAAATGTTAATAAAATAATTAAAAAATGAAATTCAAAAGTTAAATATGGTAACCTAACCTACAACTGTCATTTCATTTGTAAGTATATTTATTATTTTCTTTAATTAATTAATATCAGATAATTAAATTATTTTTTTGTTTCAGATAAGGAACTAAACACATGGAAAATCATTTTTAGAATATATATGTCCCGAAAAGTGGAATCTGGTCTGGCAATCCTCCATTACTATATGAATCCTCAAGGTTTAAAAAAAAAAATTCAAAAGTAATATAATTTGTTTTGGTTTCTAAAATATAACAAGAAGAATAGAAAAAGAAGGAAAAACTAAACTATTTAATTTTATCTTTCAAGAAGCATTTTATATGGCTAATAAAATTTGGAAAGCATCTTATCTTATTTTTGAATATAAAATTATCTAAAAAATGAAATATAAAATGTCAAATTAAAAAGTATGGATGTATAAATCTTGTTTTTGTTTGAATTTGATCATTTTATTTGAGTTCCTTTCTCGAGAGGTTCGCGCACCTGAGTTATTTACGTAAATTACGTTATTTACAGTTATTTATAAGATTTTGTAAATAGCCCAACTCTGAAATAACATCAACAATATATATATATGATAGTGACTAACTTCACGGGGATGTTTGTATATATTACTAACTTCATTGCAAATAAAATGCTACTAACTTCACGTAGGTCTCCTTTAGAGGTTAATGCAAATAAACAATCGAAATAAATAAACAAATAATGAATACAAAATTAAAAACTTGAAGAATACAAAGGAGAATAAACATGACCAAAGGTAAGGTTATTTATTTCTTTGTAGAAGGCCCTTTTCACTTTTTATAGCTCTGTTTGCTTTTTGATGTTAATCTGTTTTGTGGCTATCTCAACTCAATCAGGCCAGGGGGTGTCGGTTGCCTATCGCTATTGATAGATATCGCTTTAGAGAGATGATATCTTCGGGTGGGGGCGGGGAGGCGGGGAGAAAATATTGAATTTTTTAAATGGCTTGAGGCTTCTTGACGTTGTCGTCGTCATTTATGTCAACACCGGGACAGACCCTTGAGACCTTTGGGTTTTCCTTCCTCTCCCTTGGCAATCCGATCAGCAAATAAGCTGCCTGTTACTGATTCCATTTGCATCCTCTTCTCGCTCGCTCTCTCTCTCTGTTGAAAAAACTATTTGTGTATTTGCCTTTAAGATCATTTCATCAGTGCTTAAAGAAAATTCATTTGCTTTCAATTTAGTACAAAAATAAAAAAAGAAAATCTTTTTTTCTTGATGGGAAGCAAGCACAAGAAGCGTGTTCTCTACCTCTATTCTTTCTACCCCTTCAGTCATTTGCGGAGTTGGCAGGTTTGATCCCGCCGAGTATAATATACGGTTTTATACATGGATAAAACTGTAAAAAACCAACCCCTCTGAAAAACAGCTTAAATGCTTTTATTTCATATTTTTTGTGTTTTAGAGCATTGACGATGTTGTTTTCTTTTTATTTAGTGAATAATATTGTAGTGTTTGAGTAGTCAAGGAAGCAGAGAGTGAGTGTGTTGGATTGTTATTGTTAAGAGTGATTGTTGAAAAAATAATGTAACAAAAAACACGAGAAAATAAACAAGAGTATTAATCGATAATTCGTCTCAGTCTTTAAGTAGACTAGTAGGGGAGACCGGGGCAGGTTGGCCCACTAATTTTCATTTCTTTTATAAAATTTTTTATTTAATCATTTTCGTTTATGTTTTTATTTCAAAATGTAGGTGCAACCTTAAACTACCAAATGGTCATCTTAAAAGTCTCCTAAATTGATGTTAAAATTAAAAAAAATAATTATTTCTAAAATATTTCGAGTGGGCCAACCTGCCCCGTGGTCGGGGCAGGTTGGCCCGGAAGGCATTTGTTATTTTTATATGAATTAAAATGCAAGAAAATAATTTAAAACAACTTAATTTTAACACACAAAGTTTATTTTAAATTATAATTGGTTATTGCAACAGTTTCAGTAATAAGTGAGTACTAAATCAAAAAAAGTATATCGTGACTTCAAGAACTTTTCCTTTTTCAGTTTTTCTTTTGTATTTACGAATCACTGTTATAACCAGGTGGTCCAGAGGTTGGAGATGAGAGTCAGAATGTTATGAAGAGCATTGCAGACACCTTACTTGGGCTTGGCAAGTTGGCAAAAAGAGTATCCCAACAAGGGTCCCAACTTTTCTCTCCCAACGCTCAATTTGTGCTCTTTTGAAAAATCTCTTAGCCCTCGGGGCTTCGTGTAGAGGTTATCGTGCTAACCTCGTATACCAAAAGTCGCGGGTTCGGGCCCCAGGCAGTCCGATGATTTTATTTAAGCCATTTGGATACCAAATGGTTAAAAAAGAATGCCTGGACCCCCAAAATATATAATTATTAATACAACGGTTATCGTAAAAGTCTTAACATGTTATATGGCCTGGGTTACCGAAAATACTGTGTGAATGTGAAAAAAGTGTGAATGTTTAAAAAAAAAAAAAAAAAAAAAAGCGGAAACACTTCATATCTTCCCGAACCACACATATTCAAAGAACTAGAACGTTTTAGAAAACAATAAGAACATATTCATATATCTGATAACAATTTCCCAAAAACAAACACACATGCTCATTTATGATGCAAAATTTCCTCCAATAAACTCTCAATGACGGCCAGTATAACATCGATATTTATAATAATTTTTATTTTGTTACTTTTACATCATTCATTGCCACTAGAATTGAAAAGATAAAACAGGGTTTAACGATTTCATACATACAATGGCAAAAAATCGAGTGGGCCAACCTGCCCCGTCATTTTTGGCCCAACCTGCCCCAATATCATATTTGAAACAATTTTTATCCCGCACAAATCCCGTTGATGTTTTTTAATTAATATGCCATGGAGAAATAATCCTTATACTCTACCCTTTAAACATAGTGCTCACTTTTTATCCTCGAAGTAACCAAAATGTAGATAAAACAATTTTATTCAACTAATAAAAATTCACTCCAAGGTGCAAAAAACGAATAAATGATCCTAGCTCAGGCGAATTTACTCCGTTCGCTATAGTTGTATTGGCAGAAGTAGGGTGACAGTGCTATTAACCTTCATTCTGATCCGTAACACAATCGTCCAATTATTCTGCGAAATATCGCGACTGGGCCGACCTGCCCCGTGGGCCAACCTGCCCCGGTCTCCCCTATACTAGAACATAATAAATATAATCAAAATGTGGTTAAAATAATTAAAAAATGAAATTCAAAAATTAAATATGGTAACCTAACCTCCAACTGTCATTTCATTTGTGAGTATATTTATTATTTTCTTTAATTAATTAATATCAGATTATTAAATTTTTTTTTTGTTTCAGATAAGGAACTAAACATATGGAAAATTAATTTTAGAATATTTATGGCACGAAAAGAGGAATCTGACAGGGATTGCAAATCCATTGCTATATGAATCCTCAAAATTAAAAAAAAAAATTAATTTAATATTGGAGGTTTTTTTATAGCTGTGTAGTTGATGTAGTAGGATAATAAAAGAGAGAGCAGCTAGTTTTCTTTTCTTTTATTAAACCCTCATTGCTGACGTTTCGGTCCTGTTTTCTCCTCCCATGGTTTCAATGAGTTGAATAATGTTTTGACAAAATTCAGGGAAGAGATATTTCGAATTGAGATTAGAGATTCCCATAGAATTTTAAATAGAATAAAAAATCTTTTAATCCAAATTAAAAATAAATTATTATTTTCTTTACCAAGTGATATATTAGATTACTTCTTACATACTCAACACAAAACATTTTCTAAAATACTAACGTCACAAAGAACAATATTATATAAAAAAATTAACAACATTCTAATCAACAATGGTCAATATACAGGGGCGGATCAGGTGACAGAGAATTTCGTTATTAATTTGTCAGATATTCAAATACCTGACTCAGTCAATACAATCCTATCCCTGGGCCATAAACATAATTTTATTAACAACCCTAATTTTAAAAATCAGCTAACAAAAACTATTGCTGATGTAGAATATATTGTCCAATCTTTACCCGAGGATAAAATTGAAAATACTAGAGCACAATTAGTCAACATCATGACTAATTATTCCAATAAGATTAAAAATAAAAGAATGGGTTTTAATAGTAAAATAATTGAAAAATATTTAATTGACACAAAAAAGTTCTATAAAGAACACAAAGAAAATATTTTGATAGCAAAGAGTGACAAAACTAATCACACGGTGGTGCTAAATAGAAAAGATTATGTAGACAAAATTACTATCTTACTATCTGATACGTCCACCTATTCGGTTCTAAAACGAAATCCTTCCCTGTCGCTCCAAACCCGAATAAATGATCTAATAAAATCAATCATAACTAATGAGCTTGGGGACGAGGGGAATGTATTGAAGAAGTGTATTACCCATAATGGTGTAATTCCCAAATTCCACGGCCTAATAAAAACACATAAAAATAACACAATAAGGCCTATAGTATCCACAATTGGATCCCCACTATATAAAATTACTAAATATATTACTAATATTTTGAACAAGATCCCACTAAATGATATCAACATTAAGGACTCGTTCCACTTTAAAAATGACATTAATAACTACAAACTAACTCTAAATGAAAGATTAATTTCGTATGATATCATTTCTCTTTTTAGTAATATTGATCTGAAATTAGCATATGATGTTATACTACGCAAATGGGATCAGATCAAGGAATTTACATCTTTAGAGAAAGAACAATTTTTTGATATTCTAAATATTATTTTCAATAACACCTATTTCATGTTTGGCGACAAAGTTTTTTCTCAGAAATGGGGAATTCCAATGGGATCAAGCTTAGGGCCGGTGGTAGCAAATTTGGTAATAGATTGTCTTTTTGAGGTATCTCTTCCTTTGTTACCCTATAAACCACCATTCTTATTCAAATACATTGATGATATTATTACCGCCCTTCCGGAGAATGCAATAACACCAACCTTAGATATACTAAATAGCTTTAATGATAGAATTAAATTTACCACTGAGCTGGAACAAGAAAACTCGATATGTTTTCTAGATTTGAAGCTTGTACGGGAAGGAGAAAACATCAGAACAAGATGGATGAGGAAGGATCAAAAATCTGAACGTATGCTCAACTATCACTCGAACCATCCCTTAATCCAAAAGCGCAATCTTGTTTATAATATGATTACTAGGGCAGACCGTCTAACTGATGTCGAGTATAAACGAGTATGTTTTGATGAAATAAGAAATATCATGAATGTAAATAAATATCCAAGGCATTTTATAGAGAAAATATTTAAACTGTATTTTCATAAAAATAAGCCCAGAAATAGTTTGGTGCCTGTAATGGGGGATGGTTCGAGTGAGAGAGATATTTCCACGGCAAATAATGAAAATACAAATATATTTCGTAGCCTTACTTATACACCGGGTCTTGCTGAATCAATAAAAAAATTATTTTATAGAATTGAAGATAGCATAAAAATATCTTTTAAACCTCCAAACACACTTGGATTTTTATTTAACAATAAAACACCCACTCCCCTCTCTAATACATCCAGTGTGGTATACAAAGTGCCCTGCGCCGATTGTAATCTAAGCTATATTGGTCAGACAAGGCAGTATTTATCTCGTCGTCTCTCTCAACACAAAACAAATATTAAAAATCAAGAGACCCACATTGCCTTGTCAGCCCATGCAATCGGTGAGGGGCACACATTTGATTTCGAAAATGCTACCATCTTGGAAAAGGAATGCAACTACCAAAAACGACTTACATTGGAAGCCATTCATATATTCATTAATGAGACAATTAATTTTAAAAGAGACTATAATTCAACTGTGGCTCTCTACGCATGTCTCTTAAAAAGATAGTTGCATTCATTTACTAATAAAGTGGAGGGGGTAAGAGTCCGGTGGCTAGCCGTGGAGGTGTCTCTCTCTTCTCCTCATTCATAAACTAAACTCGATAGAACAGTCACAGAATTTTACTCGCAGACTTTACCATTATAAAATATCTCACCTACTTATCATAATATATATTGTTATAAAATTCGACCAACTATGTTAAATATAGGTGAAATATGGAAATTAAAATTTATATTGACAACCCTAATGGTAAATATTCACCTAATTTATATAAGTCTGTACGCATTTTCTTAATGACCATTATGTATTGTTCTGTATTAATAGCTCTGAAGATGGCCCTAAACAGGACCGAAACGTCAGCAATGAGGGTTTAATAAAAGAAAAGAAAACTAGCTGCTCTCTCTTTTTATTATCCTACTAAAAAAATTAATATTTGTTTATATATACGATCTACATCTCTTTGAATCCTAGCAAATAAGATAAGAGGTCTCTTTTTTTTCTTTGCTTTTTTAAATTTATTTATTAATAATTAAATCTCACAAATATTATGCTATAAATCAACAAATAAGAAATCAATTTATTTTCAATATACAATTTATATTTTAATTTATAAAACTGTTAAATGTAATGATAATGATAGACAATTTTCATTATATATATATATACGTACCTTAGATTGGCAATGAATTTTGATTCACCGCCTTCTGGTTCCTTTGTTGTGTATTGATTATTGTTGTTGCTTGTATAATTTTTCCTTACCTCATGTTGTTGTATACTTTATAATAAATTATCATCTATTATATCAACCACTGTTCATTAATTTATCCCAACAAAAACAATGTAAGAATATATATTTTCTTCATCTTAAAGCAAAAATCGGAATTTATTCATTAATTATTAATTTAATAAATATTTGTAACTCATTAACTTTGAAACTACTTGACGGATTTTAATCGGATTTTTTTCAATGTATAGAGAATTTTAACACTAATTTATGTGTGTGTTAAAATGAAATAAGAAGAATATTTGTCGGTATTTTTGCTTTTTATCCTCTTTCGAATAATTTAATTGAGTGAGTGAGTGGGTGGGTGTCGGTTGCACTCATCATCATCATCATCATCATCAGGTAAAGGCAAGCAAGCAAGCAGGCAGGCAGGCAAGGCAAAATGACTTTGCACTCTTTCACTTGTTGTATACAATGGATGTCATTCAGGCGCCAACATGGATGGACCAAACATGAAAGAACAGCCACCGCTAGTCTTTCTTGTTCTTAAATAAATAATATCTACCCTCTCGCTTTATTCTTTTCTTAATCAGAAGAAAGAAAAAAGTCCGAATAAAATAAACAAAGAATTCCGTGGGAATTTCTATTTTTTTAGATTCTTTTTAAAATGTATATCAGTCAATCTTATTAAAGAATAATTAAAAAAAAAAAAAAAAAAATTAAAATATTCATGTTTTTGACAATGCACAGTCAAGTAGATTCAGAGCTAATGTGTTTTAAAGGAAAAATTAAGAATTTCACAGCATAATTATATTAAATCTTGTTAATTGCATTTTTGCGGATTTAGGAGCAAAGAAGAGGTTATCTATATATATATTTATATACGATCTAGATCTCTTAGTTTCTGTTCAATAGAAAGGGAGCGGGAGTTGAATTCATCTCTTTTATTATTTGTCGACATCTAATGATTTTATAATTGCTTTTACTTTCTCTTACCTCTATATATGTTAATATATAGAGAGAGAAAGTATTGGATTCATGTCAAAAATTCGATGTCGCGATTTTGACGGTTTTGAGGTCCTCAGAATGCAAAAAAGTTGTTTTAGCGACATGGTCTGTCTGTGAACAAAATATCTCTATAACGGAAAGAGTTAGGAAGTTGAAATTTTATTTTTACACCCACTTGGGGCCTGACACGAAGCTTTTGAACAAAATCGGGCAAAGAGTACTAATAGTATAGGATCGAGAGTTATTTTCTCTTTGAGTTATTTAATTCAATCCCCATTTTTTGATATTTCATTTGAAATTCATTCCAATGATTGTGAAAATGACGTCAAATTCAAGCTAAAAGGGAATCGCCTCCTTTTAATGGCAATTTCAAGAAAAGCAATCAAACAGGCATTTAAAAGCAATAAAATCTCTTTCAGAGAAATTTACATAAACATTATGTTTTGAAATTTTAACTGGAATCGATCTTCTTGAAATTTGAGATTTTTTCACAATAAATTGAATTGATTTCAAGTGAAATGTCAAAGAATGCAGGTCAAAGGGAATTAGTCTAAAACGAAAAAACTCTCGATACTCACATTTTATACTTAAGCCAAGTACCTATGTCGCAAGTATTTCAAGAAATTTCAATCATATCAGCCAAAGGATACTAGTACTTTACTAATGTATTTTTTTCAGTTTTTTTTTTTTCGGATTTCTCAAATATGACTAAATTATTCCATTACCAATTTTCTCATTCAACATTTTATCCATCTTCTTTGTCGATGTTTGGATGTTTATTAATTTCTAATTAAAAGGTCAAAGAGTCTATAGAAATTAATGAACATCCAAATAACATCAACAATATATATATGATAATGGCTAACTTCACGGGTATTTTTGTATATATTACTAAAACTTCATTGCAAATAAAATGCTACTAACTTCACGTAGATCTCCTTTAGAGGTTAGTTTGGTTTAATGCAAAAAATAAACAAATAATGAATACAAAATTAAAAACTTGGAGAATACAAAGCACAATAAACATGACCAAAGGTAAAAATGTGGGTTTTTCACAATAAATTAAATTGATTTGAAGTGAAATAATGTGGGTTAAAGGGAATTACTCAAAATTCGCTCTAAAGATTTTGATTAAAATTCATAAAATCAATTATGGTCTTTCAAATGTAGGAATATTCTCATTTTGCCGTTGAAATTATTTAAAGCACACTTTACTCTTGTACTTCATAGGAAAGATAGAAGCCATGGTAACAAAATATAAATATTTTTCTCTGTTTATAAATTTACATCTTGAATTCTAAAATATCTGCGGAAACTAAATATATGTCGACACAAAAAATCTGGTGTGAAAAGCACAGAACACAACTTTCTCTTGTCGTGCGACAAGTCACACCAGGTTTTTTTTTTTTAAATAAAATTAAACATTTGAATGCATAAATTCATAATTGTAATCGAGTCGTGATATATAAAAGTTAATAATTTAATTACCAAAAATCCTTTGACTTAAGTATTTTTTTTTTTTTTTTTACATAATATATATCTGGCAATATCGCTGTTTATGTTGATCTTGCTGTTGTATTTTATTTATAATATTACAATGATCAGTTTAGACCCAATGTGTGAAGAAAAAATGTAAGTGAAAGCGTGAAACGCGTTTTATTTTATGTGACGTTGCACGCACTGGTCACGTGACTTATTTATTTTCAAATAGAGCCTGCTGAAATTTTCTTGAATTTTTTGTCTTACTTATCCCACCAGTTTTTTTTTTTTTTTTTTTTTTTTATTATCGCGTAGCCAGCCAGCCAATCGCTGATAATTATTTTAATTTGATCAACTCGCAATACGAATAAGAGGCAGAGAGAGAGAAAGAAGAGATTCGTTCGATTGGCAGCCAATCGACTTTCTCTTTCTATTTTAATTAATCGTTTGCCTTGTGCCAGCAAGCAACGAGCCTAACGAGCCTAATGACGCGCCTAATTGATGCCTCCCCTCCCCTCCTCTTCTCTTCTCTTTGAACAAAACAAAAAAAAAACAAAGTGGACGAACGATTACAAAAAAAAAAAAAAAAAACGTAATTTTAATGAGTGCGCGATTTTGCCATTTTTTCTTTTTTCTTTTACAACAAGACGATGACTAAATCTCTCTCTCTCTCTCTCTCTCTCTCTCAATCCAAGGTTATAATAATTATTATTACTAGCCGCGCCGCCCGCCTTCGGCGGACCTCCAGCTGGCTCGGGTCCGCCTGCGGCGGATCTTGGCCTTTTCTTAATAATGAAAAGAAATTTTTTTTTTTTAAATAAAAAACACACTTTTTCTCATTCACTCTCACATTCACACAGTCTTTTCGGCAACTTAGGCCATTTAAGACTTTTACGATAACCGTTATTTAATGATATATATTATCGCGGGTTCGGACCCAGGCAGTCCGATGATTTTATTTAAGCCATTTGGATACCAGATGGCTTAAATACTGAAATGCCTGAACCCACAATTTATATATTACTTACAACGGTTGGGATCGTATAAAGTCTTAAATGGCCTAAGTTGGGCTTCGAAAAGACCTGCTTGTGAATGAGAAAAAAGTGTGAATGTTAAAAAAAAAAAAAAAAAAAAAAAAAATTATTATTCGATTCCAATCCAGTGCCTGCTTGAGGATTTGTTTACTTCCATAGAATACACAAGATTTAGTATGAAATCATTAGATGTGGACAAATAATAAAAGAGATGAGTTCAACTCGCGCTCTCTTTCTATTGAACAGAAACAAAGAGATCTAGATCGTATATAAAATATATATATAGATAACCTTCTCTCTTCTCCTAACAAGCGCGAAAATGAAAATTTAATATAATTATTCTGTGAAATTCTTAATTTTTCCTTTAAGACACTTTAGCTCTGAATCTACTTGACTGTGCATTGTCAAAAACATAAATATTTTTTTTTTTTTTTAATTATTCTTTAATAAGATTGAAGTTTTCTTTTTCTTTTTCAAAAGAGAGAGGAATTTCAAAGGGACGGAGGGAGGGGGGAGTCAAAGGTAGCGTAGCTACTGGCCGCCGCCAGAAATTAGACAGACAGTTTTGAAGTAGCTGTAAGGCGGCTTGTCAGACACAAGCACATAATCACACACTAATATAGATAGCCTTGTTACTTGCTGCCTTATTAGACACCATTCAACGCCTCGCCTCGCCTCGCCTCACCTCCTTGACGGACAGACGGACCAATCATTATAATAGGGCCCCTGGCTGCTGCTGCCTGTTCTTTTTCGATTTCGATGACGTCATTGCGGGCTGGCTGGCAGGTAGGCAACAGAGAGCGGAAGTTGCCTGTCAACTTGTTCTTTTCACCGTCATTAGAAGACTAATACAGGGCAGTATTAATTAATAACGAGCACATATGGAATGCTAATTCTCCTTATTGTCTCCGCCCTTGTTTGTTTTAGTCGGACAAAATGCCTACTAGCTGCACGGCATGTTAAATTTCATTTTGGTGTTAAACAATTCTCTAAAGAAATTAAAAATTAAAATACACAAGCAATAATATTCAATACCGCAACGTTTCGATCGCCAATCGAAACCTTCTTCAGGACATGTGACGTATCATAAAAGTGAATTCAAAGGTTATAAACAGAGAGCGGATTTTCATGCATTAGAAAAAACTATCCTTTCATGCAGTAAAAACTTCATTTCGTGCAGAATCAAAAAATTTCTAATCTATATATAATAATTGCGGAGTGTCCGTCTGTCTGTCCGTCTGTCACGCTCTGTTTGACCAACTTCCCGTAATTTTGAAACCAAATTTTGCAGTCTTATAGAGAGCGTTATGGAGAGTCCCGGAAAAATACTCAGGCCCTCCTATAACTTTTTGAGTTATTAATTCCTAAAGTTACGATTTCTCCCATAAGAAATGTATAGAGAAATATTTATGTATTCTTTTCATTTGTGTATTCCATGAATGTAAACAAATCCTCAAGCAGGCACTGAATTGGAATAGTAATAATTTTCTTTTCATAATGAAGGAAAGGCGAGGATCCGCGGCAGGCGGGCCCGAGCCAGCTGGCGGGGGGTCCAGGGGGCGTAGCCCCCTGGCTAGACGCGAGGCCCGTCGAAGGCGGGCGGCGCGGCTAGTATTAGTAAAATATCCTAAAAAAATTCTAACAATGTAAGAAATTATCTAATTAAATCGATCCTGAGATGAGGGATTTGATTTATTTTAAAAGATTACAATAGACAACTTTGCCATCAGAAGAAAAAATCTCTGGGATTGACCCACGTCCTTTTTTTTACACTTTTCGGCATTGGAGGCCATTTAGACCCAGACCAGGGAGGTGGAATTAAAAAGGGAGTTTCATAAATAAATATTTCTTCAAAAATGGTTGTGTCGAATAAAAAAAAAAAAAAAACCCACACCGCTAAATAATTTAAATAGGTTTACCCGACGTCCGGATCTGAGAAATGTTCAGTCAGATTTTACCAATATGAACAAATAAAGCTACGAAAATTTACTAAAATATCGAATGAAATGGTATTTAGCAAGGTCTTTAAATACACAGGTTGGCCAGAAACTAGTAAATAAACAATTTTCAGGTCACAGTTTTTGATTGGTCCACGTCATGAAGCTCCTCCTTGCTTGTATTTTTCTATTTGGTAGCATTGTTGACTGCTTATAACCTAGTTCACATTCATTTTGTTTTATTTGCAAATTGTATAGTTTCTGACCAAACTAATTTAACCCTGGTATTTATACTGCTTTATTTAATAATATGCCGTGTATAAATATAATATTTATAAATGGTTTGTCCCGAAAGATATTTTACAAAAAGAGGATCTCCATGACGTCACTCCCTTGGAATGGGGAAAATGTAAACAAACCGAGTTTGAACCCCCCTGTTATTTAGTAGGAAAAATTGACTGATTTGAGTAAAGAGGGGAAAATTTACAAAAAAAGTCCTCTGTCACGACCCAATGCATTAATTTAATTGAGTTTCTGAAACGTATTAAGCGATATTATTAATTATTATAGAAATTCAACTGAAGAAAAGAGAAAAAGTGAGGTTATAATATATTCCAAGTTTAACATCTGACAGTCAGAGCTACCAACATATTTATTATTTTTATTTTACGATATTTAAACAATTTTTGTTTTGTAACCTGAGGGATATTAACAATTAAAATTTAAACAATGCTAATATAATTACTATTTTTATTTATTTGATAATTTTAATGATACAAATTGACAATGCGCCCTTGCGGTCAAATGGCCAACTACATAGAAAGCTGTCATTTTCGGTGGCCCAATCGTTTTGCATCTATCTATATATCTTAACAGTAGGGAATAGTTAGTTAACGGTTCCTTTAAAGTTGCTTTAGCAACAGCCTACAATTTTAACGCCCAAATCGATGTTTACTAACAGACTTTTAAATATTTACAGAACTGTTTTCTTGCAACCCGGCATTAGATTTCTAAATTTCACATCTCACAAAAAATGTGGTGAGATAAGCACAGAACACGCCTGCCGATTGTGTGCCGTGCACACCAGATTTTTGCTTATCTTGCTAAGCAAAGAAGGATTTTATTAAATAGTTTAGTTAGTGTGCGTGTGGGTCGTTTCAATTGTAGCGTATGAATTAATTAATAATAGAGGCGATATTTCAATTACCGGGGGGTGGGGGTGGGGGGTGCCAATAAATACAAGTCGGGGGGGGCTGCAATGTAGCTGACAGGCAGCTTACGTGGGTGGGAATGCTCCGCCCTCTCTTCTCTTCTCTCTTCTCTCTCGACACAGACACAGACACACAAATTGGGTGTTGAACGCCGACCGACCTGCCTGCCTGCCTGCCTGCTTTCGACAGCTCAATCATGACACAATATGCTCTATCCAACACCGCCGCCGCGGAATAACGCAATCGGCCTTTTAATTTGAACAACTCACACATTGTGCCTGCAAATCAAGGATACAAAAAAAAAAAGAAATAAAAGAATACAATAACTCCCCCTCCCCCTCTTCCCCTCCCCTCGTCGCTATTTGTATTTGAATTAACAACAGCAACAACAACAAAAAAACTCATTTTCCAATTAAAGCTTGCTTGCTCTCTGCTTGTATATTCTTTGAATTAGTTACGATCAATTCGCGGTGTGTGTATATTGCTAATGTCTTTCCGTCTGTCTGTCCTGTTCTCTTTCCATAAATTTTATTTTTACTTATCCTATATATGAAATATAAACAGTATGCCGGGTTGCAAGAAAACAGTTCTGTAAATATTTAAAAGTCTGTTAGTAAACATCGCTTTGGGCGTTAAAATTATAGGCTGTTGCTAAAGCAGCTTTAAAGGAACCGTTAACTCTTCCCTACTGTTAAGATATATAGATAGATGCAAAACGATTGGGTCACCGAAAATGACAGCATTCTCTGTAGTTGGCCATTTGACCGCAAGGGCGCATTGTCAAATTGTATTATTTATAAAATTATCAAATAAATAAAAATAGTAATTATATTAGCATTGTTTAAATTTTAATTGTTAATATCAGGTTATATAACAAAAAAAAAATGTTTAAATATCGTAAAATAAAAATAATAAATACGTTGGTAGAACTGGCTGTCAGATGTTAAACTTGGAATATACTATAACCTCACTTTTTCTCTTTTCTTCAGTTGAATTTATATAATAATTAATAATATCGCTTAATACGTTCCAGAAACTAAAGAAAACTCAATTAAATTAATGTATTTATATCTTACCTCTCTCCCGTGATAATATAGTCACTAAATTCTTTTTTATTTCAATGAAACAAATCAGGTTAGTGGATACTTTATATCTTTAAGCTCCGAATTTCAACCTTTAGTTTAAAGACAGCTTTTACGAACTAATAACCTTTAAATACGTTCTTATAACCCAAAATTATGGAGCGAATTTTGAGAAAATCGAAAAAAACTGAAAAAGTGCATCAGTAAAGTACTAGTACTCTTTGGTTGTTTTTTTTTTTAATAGCTTCCTGTCACGTCCCATGGGGGCGACTAACTTAAATATAAAATTTCAACCTCGTAGCTCTTTTCGTTCTTGAGATATTTTTTTTTACATACAGAACATTAAGCGAGACGTGTATTTCCATCTAATTTTTTATATGAATGCAATACCTAGCTAAAAGAAGGTATAATCCTTCGCAGCTAAGAAGACGCCGCCATTTTCATAAAATTCTTCACGAAATTTCCCTTCTCAAGAAGAATTTGGATTTCAATCCAAAAACATCTTTCTTGTGTGTGTGTGTGTGTGAGCGAATTCACCAATTTTTTCTACGAGACTAGCCGAAGATGAACGAAAACATTCAAGTTTATGACGTCACGAAACAAGAAAGCTTCTCTCTCTTAAAATGTATTAAATTTCTTATTATTATTTTTATTTAATAAATGGTCATCATTAAAAAAAATTAAATTTATATTTGATTTATTTTTGCCCCCGAGTTTGGCGTAGTAGGTAGCGTGCCTACCTCCTATACCAAACGTCGCGGGTTCGGACCCAGGCAGTCCGATGATTTTATTTAAGCCATTTGGATACCAGATGGCTTAAATAGAAATGCATGAACCCACAATATATATATTACTTACAACGGTTATCGTCTAAAGTCTTAAATGGCCTGAGTTGCCGAAAAGACTGTGTGAATGTGTGTGTGAGTGTGAGTGTGAATGAGAAAAAAGTGTGAATGTTTAAAATAAAAAAAAAAATCTGGTGTGACTGGCGCACAGCACACAACTTTCTCTTACCTTCGGTAATCGAAAGTTGTGTTCTGTGCTTGTCACACCAGATTTTTGTGTCGACATGTATTTAGTTCCCGGCAGTAGGGAATATTTGAATTCAGATGTAAAATTTATAAGTATGGGAAAATATTTATATTTTGTTACCATGGCAACCATTTCTCCTATCTTTCCTATGAAATACAAGAGTAAAGTGTGCTTCAAACAATTTTGAGGGCAAAACGAGAATATACATTTGAAAGAGCATCTAAAAAATAATTGATTTTTGAATTTTAATCAAAATCGTTAGAGCGAATTTTGAGAAAATCGAAAAAAACTGAAAAAGTACATCAGTAAAGTACTAGTACTCTTTGGCCGATTTTGATTAAAAGCTTATTTTCCGGTCCCGGGAGGTATTTAACTTAAATATAAAATTTCATCCTCCTAGCTCAATTCCTTCATGCTTAAAATTGACACACACACACACACAGCACACACACAGACACACAGACACACACACAGACAGACCATGTCGCGAAAATCACTTTTTGGATTCAGGGGACCTCAAAACGTGAAGATCCATCAAAATCTCGACATCAAATTTTTGACATGAAACCAATACTTTCTCTCTATATATATATTACATATATACATAGGTAAGAGAAAGTAAAAAAAAAGATTTATTTTTAATTTGAAGACAATCGCAACAATGAATAACCTCTTCTAATTAACATTGTTTGCATTTAATTGAAACCTCAATTTTTATTGATTCAAGCCTAAAATCTCTACAAACTCGCAGCTTCGATGTCCCTGTTGTTTTTTAAGCAAGCTTTAATTAACTGATCGTTAAGGTACGCATTTTAAACAGAAATAATAGAAATTATTGATCTAAGCTCTTGCCTGTAATTTTAAAACAAAACTTCCTTTTGAGCAGTTGTTACAGAAATTGTTAATCCATATTTTTATGCTATTCAACAACAACAACAACAACAACAAAAAAGAAACGGAAGTCGTTTCAGAGAGCCCTTTATAAGCAATGACCAGGCACAAAACCTCGAAAATTACCCTAATTCACATTTTGCTTTTTTTCCTTTTTTTTTAAATAAATAAATAAATACGAAAATGCTATTAAAAATTTATTTATTTATTTTTTCCCCTGGATATTGTATAATTAAAATTTTAATTGGAAACTCTATATTTGTTTCAATTTGTTTATACTATAATTGAAAATATATATTTTTTTCTTTTACGAGAAACAAATAATTAAATTAATAAATAAATTGACAATCCAGTTTTTTTTTTATGAAAAAGATTATTAGTACTCTTTAACAAAAAAAAAAAAATGATTTGTTTCAAATATCATCATCATTCTAATGGAGGTCACTAATTTAATTAAAACAGACAAAAAAAAGAGGGATTTGTTATTTTAACTAGTTATATTTTGGATTAAACAAATAAAAGGTCAAACGAATGGTTGGGTGCGTCCCCCGCAAGCAGATCGATTGAAGCCAAGTCTCGAGATTTAATTTCTCTCTCCATCTTGAAAATTCCTCTCTCTAGCCAGCAAGCAATTAATAATAATTGTGGCATTTAATTATTTCAAATTTTAATTAGATGTGGAAATAAAAAAACAAGATGTAGATCGTATATAAATAGGCCTATTTAACCTCCAATTAACTATAATTCTATAAGATACATTTTCTTAGAGATGACAGTAAAAGTTTTCTTAAATTTTTAACAGCTGAAGATGGCTTTAACCAAAGCTGTTAAAAATATATTTTTTAAAGAAAAATTTCTGGCTGCGTTTTTTTTTTAACTTTCATTTCTGTTAGTAATAGTTAAGGTTAGTATTAAATTTGACTCCTTTTTTTTTATTTTTGATTAATACCTATTTATAATAGGGCTAATAAATAGAACCAATTATAATAAATTTTTGTCTTGTTTTTAAATTCCTTGATTATTTAAAATTGCCAATTTTCTCTAATCATCCAATTAAAAAATTGAATTTGTGAGATTTAATTATTTTGGTTTTTAATTCTCACTTCCTTTCACAAAATGCAAGAGATGTAGATCGTAAATAGGCCTATATATATATATATATATATATATATATATATCAAACTTTTATTTTTATCTAAACAAATTTTTTTTTTTTTTTTTTTGTAAAAAAACATTCACACTTTTTTCTCATTCGCACTCACACTCCACACACATTTACACAGTCTTTTCGGCAACTTAGGCCATTTAAGACTTTGACGATAACCGTTGTAATTTATATATCAATTTGGGGTTCAGGCATTTCTATTTAAGTCATCTGGTATCCAAATGGCTTAAATAAAATCGTCGGACTGCCTGGGTCCGAACCCGCGACGTTTGGTATAGGAGGTAGGCACGCTACCTACTACGCCACACCCGGGGGCAAACAAATTTTTTCGACTTAAATTCGAAAAATTTTACTGGCTGGTCGCACAGCACATATCTTTTCTGCCGATATATTTCATAATTCAACCAAAATTTATAAACATGGGTAAATATTTATCTTTTGTTACCATGGCAACCATTTCTCCTATCTTTTCAATGGAGTACAAAGTAAAGTGGTCTTCAGAAGATTTCAATGGCAAAATGGGAATATACATCTTAAAGAGCATCTAAAAAATAATTGAATTTTAATCAAAATCATTTGATCGATTTTTGAGGAAATAGAAAAAAAAACTGAAAAAGTACATCCGTATATCTATATTACATATATACATAGGTAAGAGAAAGTAAAATGGCATTTAAATGAGATATTCCAAATTTATATAAAAAGGGACAAGCTGTTTGTTGTTGTTGTTGTTAGATTTTGGCAATAAATCAATCAGCTAACAAGAGAGAGAGAATGTTGCCTGGGAGGGGGTGTCCATTATTATTCAATTAATCAGCAGTGGCAGAGAAGGTGGGGGCGGGGTGGAGGGGGGAGGGTCCATTTAGAAATGTCCGTCGTCTCTTTCTCTCTTTCTTCACTAACGACTTCAGTTGTGGTTTCAAATGAAAACTCGGCGATGGCCGCCGCCGCCGACTCCATTGAATAACAAACACCAACACGAAAAACAAAAAAAAAAAACAAAAGACTCTCTCTCTCTCTCTCTGGTGGTGGTGTTTGCATATGCATGAAATGATCAGAGAGAGGCTCCACCCCTCTCTCAAGATTTCGCAGCAGCAGCCATTACACCTGCAGCCCTCAACCCTCTCTCTCCCCCTCACACAAACAACGCCGCCGCCATTAAAAAACTTCTCTTTTGGATATTTCAATAAATGCTTTTAAAATTAAGATTTTTTTTTTCTTTTTCGTGTTTATATTGCGTGAATTTAATTTGTTTTTTGATTATGACCTAAGAGTGTTAAGGTACGTGTTCAATCTAGCTAGATTTAATTTAAAGCTCTAGCTAGAGCACCGTAGAGAAGACCTAGAGTCAATTCTAGCTAGAGAACTCTCTTGGGTGTGTTTACTATAGACTTTTGCAGTCGTATGTTTTCTCTAGCTATACTCCAGTTATCTCACATCATTTATTTGTATAACTTGCAGCTTACCGACCGTTTAGGTACACTCCAGTGGCTTAGCTAGGGGACTGACTGACAGGATTTGATAAAAAACAAATCAATTAAATAGAGGCACTTATTATGGAAAAACTTATATTGGAAAGGTTCTCACATCTCCTTCCATGCATTCCTATTAAAATTTAATACAGAATATTTCTTTTCTATTAAATTCATTAAAATTATTAATATTTTATTTCGACAAAACTTTTCGATTATAAATATTTTAAATTATAAATTATTACAAATTTAAAAATTAAATTTCAAAATAATTATTATATTATTAAATAAAATATAATAATTGAATCTTTTAATTATTGATATGATTGAAAAATAAAATTAATAACGAAATAATATTAATTTGGAAGAAAAGAAATAAACACGAACAGCGAACAAACAAGAAACGAAGGGCGTTAGAATTAGAGGTTAGAAAGACAAAAATATTTACTGATCTTTTGAAAGAAATTCATAAAGACGACTTCAAAACATTTAAGGTATGTGCCCTAAAGACTATGATCGTTTAGTAAAGAAGATAGAACCAATAATAAGGAAAAAGGATACTCAATTCAGATTGTCAAAAGCAGCTAGAGCATCTGCTCTATTTAATCAGTCAAAGATCACTCTAGAGAGAAAGTCTCGGAGGTGTGTCCACTGATACTCTAGCTAGATTTATGTCAATCTCGCTAGAGTCTCATATAGCTCTAGCGAGACTAAATCTACAATGTACACTTAAATACCTTAACGTTAATTTTAATGCTAGGTATCAGCGATTGAATTGAAAAGAAAAAGAGAGGGAGTTAATGCTATGGTTGCTAGCTCATTATTTGATAATTTTGACCTTTTGACACAAATATCTCTGCTGATTGTAATGAATGAATTGGCTGATAATTTCGCGTCAGAGGAGGAGGAGGAGGGGAGAGTTCTCTTCTCGGGAGAGATGCGCATGCGCGGTTAGAGGCGGCGCCAGACAACCAGAGAGTCCTTTTCTTTGCTTCGCTTCCCTTCGTTCTGTCGGCCATTCATTGGCCCAAAGATGATGAACAACCTCTCCCCCCCCCTCCACCCTCCCCTCCCCTCCCCTCCCCAAGATTCATGGTTTTGTTTTCCTTCCTTTGATTGAGGCCAAAAATGTTTCCTTCCCAAAAAAATAATATTATAAAATCAACATCAATTAATCATTTAATTCATCTCTTATAAATGGCTTGCTTCTCTTGAGCTTTAATGATTGGGGAGAATTTTAATTAAAATTCGGATCTCCTTTCTTTTATTTCAGCATGCTGTTAATTTTTACTTTCTCTTATCTCTATACCGGGTGGGCCTT
The DNA here is from genome assembly GCA_023213315.1 of Euborellia annulipes. NCBI lineage: Eukaryota > Metazoa > Arthropoda > Insecta > Dermaptera > Anisolabididae > Euborellia > Euborellia annulipes. The sequence continues at coordinate 34,460 of JAKCPI010011353.1, forward strand.
TAGTGAGTGGACGGAAGATTGTGGGCTTATTTAAAGTTTGAAGATGGTGCATAATGTGGGAACTTTAGGGCTACAAATTTAAAATATTTTCGTTTCAATTGCACTTCATATACAGGGTGGTCCAGATCAAAGTTATGTTTTTTTTTTAAATGGAACGCCCTGTATATTATTGCATATTTGGATTCTACGGCCAATTTTAGTATGACTTTATGTCATGCAATTTATTCCAAACCAAATCGCAAATCGGGTTTTTGGGAAAAAACTGCTGTCTGAAAAAAATTGAATATCGCGCGAACCATAAAACTTAGGGGACTGTTCTTTTATGATGTTACTAACCAGGAAATGTACTAATGTAAGCCAGATGGGTAACTCGGAATTATTCTTGTGTTGGGAGATATGGCTGTGCCAATTTGGAAAATTTCAATCTTTGATAGCTTGATTTTTTGATGCTACTTTTATTTGATGACCTCAAATTTTTTTGCTCTTCTATCGGCATGTCGCGTTACAAGCCGTGACGTCAAACCCCGTGAGTTGAAATTTAATATATATGACGAATTATACCAAAATAATTGTGAGATTTAATTATTCAATTTTTAAATTGATAAAATATAATTTTCAAAATAATTTAAAAATTGCTAAATAAAGTTTTTTTTTTTTTTTTTTTTTTAAGGTCCTTCTCGGCATCTAAGGCCATTTAGACCCCATCCCTATTTATTTCAAATGATTTGTAGTCAAATCAAATGAAATAAATTTTTCTCGCTTGGGATGGGAAGCGAACCCGGGACTCCGGTGCGAGAAGCTAATGTCTTCTCACTGAGCCACGGCTCCCGGGCTGCTAAATAAATATTGTTCTCAGTTTTTAACATGCGTCCATTGATTTCCCATTTTCCAATTATTATTATAAGATTAAAAACGCGATTTTAATTCCATTAATTGAATAATTTTCTGAAAATTAAACGCCTACGATCTGAAAAAAAGTTTCACTTGCATCGTGCTTTCATAAAACCACACAATGATTTTATACAATGGGACGTGAAATTTAATCCTCTTTCAGTTGCTTATATGTAGAGCCTGTAGGTCAAAGGCAAATATTGTAAATCAAAATTCAATTCAATTGGTGTTAAAAAGAACAAGTGCGGAGGGCCGTAGCGCGGCCTGATTGGTTGAGTACTCACTTGTATCCTGTCCTCAGGAAGGTCCGTCTTGAGCGAGAGCATCTCCCGGGCATAAACATCCGGGTAGTGAGCTTCTTTAAAGGCCTTTTCGAGTTCTTCTAATTGGTAGCTAGTGAATATTGTTCTGCAACAACAACAACAACAACAACAACAAAATGTTAGAAAATATGTGATCTTAAATCATAATAGGAGACTTTTTTGAGCCTCGCTAATTGGATTGGGAGAAGCTGGACAGACAGACGGACTCTTCTCTATTATATACCGATATATAATGTTTTTTATTTTTAGACACCCTAAATGAATTTTTGTTAAAATAAACTCTAGTGGGAAATCGCCCTCGTGAAATTCTCTATAGATTAAAAAAAGCCCATCAAAATTCGTCAACTAAATTCGGAATAAATGAATTATAAAGGGAAAATTAAAATTAATTCTCACAATTATTATCCTATAATTAATTATATTTATATTAAATTCTCGTCGCCTGAGATAAACATTTTTGAGATTTGAGGATTGGGGAGACCAGTCCCGTTGATTTTTGGGGAGTAGAGAGGTGAAGGGCCTCTATATTCCAACATAGGAACCGGACCGGTACTTGGGTTTGGTGCGTGCCTCCGTGCACGATGCACCAGGGGAATGATTTTTTTTGTAGGCTATTGAGGGTTTTTATGCCATAATTTAAGCTTTTCCCTCAAATAAAAAAAAAAATAAACATTTTTGTCTCGGGGCTAATAATCAAAATTTCTTTCCAAATCAATTAGTGGGCCTCCAAAACCGGGCCAACGCCAACATCCAAAAAAGGAGTTTTATTTTGAGCGTCAGGCTATTGCGGGAGATGGAACGAAGAGGCGAAATACGTACAAAGTTGTAGAGCATTCGATTTGCTAAAATCGGGAACATAAAATGCTGACCGGTCAAAGTTGGACAAATTTTCTCAAAATAAAAAACGAATAGTCCTGTCGATGTTCACTTTTTACCTAGAAAGTATTCCGAAATGAATTAAAAGGAAAAAAAAGAGCAATAGATCAAAACCGAAATGCTTATTTGTAAATATCAATAAATCCATAGGTTTTAATGAGATGGTTATTATAAACCGTCAAAAGAATTAAATTTTCTATAAAAAGCTTTCTACGACATTTTATGAAGTAAAAACTTGGAATTTTTACATAAAATCGCACTTTTTCGAAATTTTAACCCCGATGAGGCAAGGGTTAGCGTTATCCAATTTAGCTAAAACTTTGCCATTGTCATTTTCTAGCCAAAAGACGACTTTTAGGAGGTTCGGCCGAAAGAAATGAAAAAAGTTTGTTTCTTAGGACCACCCTAATCTTCACGTTTTGAGGTGTTCGAAGTAAAAAAAAAAAGTGGATCGCGCAACATGGTCTGTGTGTGTGTGTGTGTGAACAATGTAACTCAAGAACGAAAAGAGCTAGGAGGTGGGGGGACCTGGGACGTGCCACGAATTTTGAACAAAATCAGCCAAAGAGTACTAAGCTTAGTACTTTTTTTTCGTTTTTATCAAAATTCACTCCAACGATTTTGATTAAAATTCATAAATCAATTATTTTGTGAGTGTTGCTAGTTAAATATATATTTTATTATTATCATATCATGGACAGAGAGTGTCGATGGTATGATAATAATAAAATTTGAGGCATTATCATGACAATTGTGTATGCCCAATATAACTTGGCGAGGATTATATATATTTTCAGACATTAACCTGAACCTGAGGATGGTCGTATATGTGACCGAAACGTCGGCCCTGGTTTATTAATAAATTGAAATCTAACTAGCTGCCTGCTCATTCATTCTTCCTATTTAATTATTTTTTAGATGCCGTGGGCTGAATATCAACTACAGTGGCTGCATTTTCTTCTTGTTTTTTACCTTATTCTGCAGCCATACTGTGCATCCCCTGTTACGTAAATCGAATAGTTTGAAATAAATTTGCATTTAAATGTTCACTTTATGAACAGGTACATGCCAGGGGACTGACTTTTTAGGCTTAAAAAGACGAATATTTTCGCCTCGCTTTTGATTTAATTTCTTCTTATCCCAGCTGGCGGGATAGTTTCATAAGCGCAGTATCAAATCAATTGGAATTTCCATTCTTCTATTGTGCAGAGCAAAAACTTTCTCAAAAAAAAAACAATATATTATTCTCTCCCGTTATCAACAACAACAACAACAAGTGTGTAATTGAATTTAATTTGATTCCCATTATTATTATTATTCTAAAAAGCAGGGAACAATCGCAATTGTGGCTGACAGGGGAAAGTAAGAAGTCGCATTTATTGAAATGGAAGCAGCGCTATTAAACGAGGAATATGTTTTGCTTGTTAAACAAAACTGTCAGCGAGGGATCAGGAAGTCCCTCCTTTTTTTTTCCTTTTTTCCTCAATTCCGGCAAATTATTCTCTTTTTTTTTTTTGAGTTTTTAGGTAAAAAAAATGAAATTGTGCGTTAATGCAAAGTGATTATTCCGGCAGGCTGGTCAAGCGAGATTTTTTTTTATTATTATTATAATAATAATAAAAAGAATTCCCAGATTTAACAAAAAGTTGACATGTTATTCATCACTTGCTTTACTAACACTAACTGGTGTGAGTGACAGCATCGTAAGAATTTAATTTAATTTTTTTATTATATTTTTTTCTATACATTATGATTAATTATTGAATAATAATTGTAATATTCCGTTTAATTCAATTTTCATTTAAATGCCATGCTAAAAAGACATTAAATTAAAAAAAAAATATGAATGAAAGAAGAGGAGAGGTATTATCTATATATATAGTTATATACGATCTACATCCTGTATAAGAAAAAGAGAAAAAGGTTAACTAACCATCTCTTTTATTGTTTTTTTACAAAAATCTAATTAAAAAATCTCAATAATTAAATCTCAAAATTTTTATTCTATAATTATTCAAATATGAAATGTAAAATTTTATGAATTTGTCAAGAAATAAAAATGATGTCAAAATTAATAAGTGTGATGTTGCAACATGTAGACAATATTGTTTCTATAATATTATCAGCTGATTGTCAATAAAGAAACTCCATTGGCTACATTTTCTTCTTGTTTTATTCTATCTTTCAACATCTACTCAGCAGCCAAACATCTTCCTGATACAATAATTGTGATATTGCATTTATTTCCATTTTTAATTAGAGTAAAAAAAATGAAAGAGATAAGTTAACCTCTCTGTTTCTTTGTATAAAAGAGATGTAGATCGTATATATATATATATATATATAAACAATCTTTTCTTTTTATTGAAAATGCAGAAATTACATCACTTATTAATATTTTTTTTTGTCATGAGACTTAATAAGAAACAGAAAGGCTGACAGACTAGCCAGGCTGCCTAGCTTCGGAGGGCCGGCCATAGAGGTCCCGAAAGAGACAATTTAATCAAAACTCTAGATCTAGAGAGAAAATCGAAACTATTTACCGATGTCGACGTTTCTTTTTCTTTTTCTTATTGAATCCAAGACCATCGCCGCCAAAATCTTTTCCCGCATCCAAATGACTTAAACCTGAAACAAACAGAAATTAAAAAAAAATAATTAATCCCTCAAAGAATATAACAAACAAGCATGCAAAGTGTCCCATTTCCGAAGATTTTCGCGTACCCGATTTTGATTGGTTTGACGCTCCTGGAGTCTCCCTCCCATAGAAAAGCAATGTTTTTATTTGTGTGCGATTCATTTCTTGGCATTATTTAATTTACTTTGCATATATAGAGTTTTGCACCCTTATTTGTGTTATTGACTAATTATTTGAACAATATAACAATGAGATTTTAGCGCAATTATTATGTAATAAGAAGGAAAAAAAGGAAATAAATAATGTGACATAACCTCCAACTGTCATTTCATTCGTAAGTATTTTGACTTTGACTTTTTTTATTTAATTGAAGCTAATAGGCATTTATTAAATTAAACTTTTATTAAATTAGGTCTTTTCAAAGGAATCAAACATAAGAAAATTAATTTTAAGTTGTAAAATGCCCGAAAAGTGGAATCTGCTATTACAATGCACAAGATATCTAAAGAAATATTATCCAGGTATGTACAAAATAAAAATATTTATTCACATTTCAGGAGCTATTTTAATATATGAGGGAAAATATATAAATTGAAACCTTATTGTCAAATGAAGAATGAAAATTTAAAATTAAACCAAAAATGATAATTAAATAACAAATGAATAATAATTTTAATATTTTATATAAAGATAATGTTTTAAAAGATCACTGAATACATCTCAAGTTACAATAAATTGTATTTTATTAGAGAGTATTATTAAATTCAGTTTTTTTAAATCTTTCTCTTAATAGCCCGCCTTCCTATCTTTTGTGCATTTTATATATTAATTAATTAATAATTACCCTAAATATAATAATAGTTTTTATATAATAATGTAATATCAATAAAAAAAATTATAATAACAATAAAGATAATAATATGAAGTTTACTTTATTATATTTATTTAAAATAAAATTCTCTCCTTTTTTGAACTCACTCTAACCTAACCTGTCTTTTCTAAATATATTTTTTTAGGATAAACTTAATAGGAAATAATCCTTTGATTATTTAAGAATCGAAAATTTATTATATTTATATTTTTCTATTATTTTTTTTCTTAGCCTTATATAGAGTAAAAGTTAAAATAATTCTAATCGAGCGCTATTTTGTGGTTAATACTGTACATAAACCCCTGCACATTTCTATATTCCTTTTATCTAATTTATCTTTACTTATCAACATCAAATAAGTGATATTTAAATGTAAATTAAAAAATATTTGATTTAATATGAAGAATTGTATATAGTCCCATTAGCAAGGAGACTCCAAGTGCGTCATAGCTCAAGGAGCCGAAAAAAAAACGAATTCTCCCGAGCAGAATGGGCCAATTCTAAGAACCTTGTACTTTACTGATGCACTTTTTTTTCAATTTTAGATGCCAAAAGAGAAAGTTGTGCAGTCAGTCACACCAGATTTTTGTTGTTAATTGTTAATTGTGTTGGCTGTTTTGATTAAAGCAAGTTTAGTGTAATAAAAGCAGGCAGGCAGGCCAATATCAAAGATTCATTTGATTGAGGTTTCTTTCCCTTTCCCTTTTAACGCCCTTTTCAATAATGCACCTTCGATTCTCTTTGCTTTTTGCATTATTTAGCTGCCCGCACCAAAAACAGACAATTCAATCTTTCTTTTTTTTTTTATTTTAACTCGTAGGGAATCGATAGAAAGTAGAAAACGAAAGGAAGAACGTTTCGGGTTAGATTATAAGAGGGCAGAGGGAATTCCACAAAAAAAAAAAAACAAAATCCTCGCAACAACAACAACAAAGCCCAAGTAAATTGGGCGTATCTTTAGTTAAAACTAAAATTGCAATTTACAGTTTATTTGTAAAAATCACAACGTTTCGGTTGTTCTGTGGCCGAAACGTTGTAACAACTTTGAAAGCCAAAATGCAATTCACAGCCCCAAACGTTCGTTGATTTGTTTAAAGTGTCAACGAAAGAATTAAAACACTTGTTGTTGTTGTTGTTGGATTGGGTCAAAGCAGACTGCCATCATCAGGGAGAACTACAATCTGGTGTGACTATTCGCACCAGATTGTTTGTGTCGAGAAATATTTATTAATAAATAGTTTCTCTCGATATATTGATGTAAAATTTATAAGTATAGGAAAGTATTTATATTACCAATTTTGTTACCAATTTTAGTTATATTTATAATAAATTGAAATTTGGTATGGGTCGTTTTGATAACTTACCTACCACAATATTAAAATAGCCTCCCTATGGAAGAAATACTGGTGTTTGTCCTTCAGCATTAAAACAGCTGAAGGACAAACACCATGTATTTCCCCATAGGGAGGCTAGGTAAGTTATCAAAACGACCCATTGTTGTGAATTAGATAAATTATTAAAGTGTGTTTTGTTTTTGATATTTGTTTGTCTTGGTTACGAACGTTTATTAAATGTTTTGAATCGAGGAATTTGTGAGCCTTTATTTCTAATCTAAAAGATATTACAGGTGTAAAAATTAAAAACAACTTATTGTTAAATAAGACGATTCGTTGAATATATTTTCATATATATTTTTTTTTTAAACACTCACACTTTTTTCCACTCACACACACATGCACACAGTATTTTAGTCAACTTAGGCCATATAAGACTTTAGTCGATAAAACAACACGGCGGTGAAAACTGTAGTAGCGAGTGGTAATTAAAAATAAAAGATGTTAATTTATATTGAAAAAAATAAATTTGTTAATTTAATTTCAATTGTATAAACGTTAATATGAGAGATACTGTATATACGGATAGAGAATTGAAATAAAAAAAAAAAAATGTCCCCAACAAGGATCGAACTAGCGACTCCTTGTTTACTAGGCCAGTGGTTCCCAACCTTTTTTGATCTGCGGCCCACTTTTTCCGTAAAAAAAAAACTTTGAGGCCCAGTGTACCGTATATACCATATATAATTTTTAGGAACTGACCGAATATTCGGTTTCGGGGATGAGACTCGGTCACAAAAAAAAAAAAGGTCAAATTATTTCCAGATGAAGGAGAAAAGATTTTCCTCCAAGCGAAAAAGGGGCGGAAAAAAAACGATATGACTTTTGTTTAGGAAATACAAGTTTCAGTTTCGGTTATGGTTTCGGACGAAACTAAAATTGGGTTTCGGTTTCTGTTGAAATCTTGTTTCGGTCATTTTTTTTTTTTTTTTTTTAAAACATTCACACTTTTTTCTCATTCATACTCACACTCGCACACACATTCACACAGTATTTTCGGCAACTCAGGCCATTTAAGACTTTAGACGATAACCGTTGTAATTAATATATATATTGGGGGTTCAGGCATTTCTATTTAAGCCATCTGGTATCCAAATGGCTTAAATAAAATCATCGGACTGCCTGGGTCCGAACCCGCGACGTTCGGTATAGGAGGTAGGCACGCTACCTACTACGCCACACCCGGGGGCTTGTTTAGGTCTTAATTTGGTAATAATTTTATATAAATATCGCAACTATCCCAGGGGGAGATCGTTTTTTTTTTTTTAAATTAATTTTAATTTATTTTTACTTTTTAAAAATATAAAATTATAGAGAAAAGTTATTTTAGAATAATTTGACTTGGAAAATATTAAAAAAAGAATTAATCCTTTTTTCCCCTTCCCCTTTTGAGAGGAGATGATTTGGTCAGGGACAGACAGAAAAAATATCACCCGTTTGCGGGCTGGCAAAGCCCTCAGATCTACACACTCATTGGCGGCGGGCTGTAAGGCCCTCCGCATCTCTCGTGCCTTTTGGTTGTCGGCTACTGGGCCGCCACTTCGTACTGGCCAGGAGCCGTCAGGGAAGGTTCATCTCCGGAAGAATACTATTTTATTTTTAAAAGAAATTGAACTTTTTAAATATATATGAACTTTTTGGATATTTTTGTATATGTAGCGCGAATAACCCCCGCTGTTGAAGCGCTCTAAAATAATAAATAAAAAAAAAAAAAAAAAAATTCTCCGGAAGAGCACCGAAGCGTCAATCGCCTTCACTTGCGTCCGGAAGAAGGCAGTCATTGGTGACCGAAACGTCATTCACATTCACGAAGACCGCCACATATCCATATTTCCCTTTTTCCTCATTTTATTTTTTTTGCGAGCAGATACTCCCCCTCAGTGGCGTATTCGGAGGGGGGGGGGCAAGGGCGCCGCCCCCCCCCCCCCCAAAGCCTTCTCCAAAACAAAAAAAATACCTATTGTTTTCCCTGATGATTCTTTTTTTTAAATAATTATTTTATTAACTCTCATAAATTCTAAAATCTAAAAAAAAAACTTACAAATCTGTAAATTTTACGAATTTTGTATTAAAATTATTTTTTATTTCAAGAAAAAAAATTTTTTTTTATTTGTTTTTTATTTATAATTATTATATTAATCTAAAAAAAAATTTTCCACTTTCTTGGAGTCTTCCAGTTTCTTGGAGAAGAGGGGGGGGGGGTTCATAAAACTTTTGGGCCCCCCCCCCCCCCCCCCAAGCAGAAATCCCGGCTACGCTACTGCTCTCCCTGATTACGTCCCCATCCCTTTTTGGGAGAACTTTTCAAAAACGTTGCGATATATATAATTTTTATCTTTTCTTAGACGTCCGCGGCCCACGGATTGCGACCCGCTGCACTAGACTGTTGCGCCTACTCTCGCGGCTACCAGACACTGTTGACATATAAACAAAATTATCCAAACATATACAACTTGGAAATGTTCAAAGTCGATTTTCTTGAGTATTCTTGAGCAGCACGCTCTAGGAAATTGATGTATGTCCAGGTACTAATCGGTGACCCACCAGGCAATTTTTCTGATCCCCGTAAAGGGGTATGAATGACGACGACAAACAAACAATTTGATTAAATTTCAAGCAGAATGGTCAGTCACCAAGTGAGTTCTTTCTCGGGGGGGGGGTGGAGATACAGATGGCTTTCTATGTCTATGTCTGATTACAACTTCTCGGTCGATTAGAAGCCCCCCCCTCTCTCTTGTGACCAAATTAATTTTCCCTTTGAATGTGTTAGCTGGGAGCTCCCCCGGGACAGGGACAGGGAGAGCCCCTCAAATCAATTATTGGACATAATTAACCCGCAAAGCTGATAATTTATAGAATGATGATCGACCCACTTTATTCAAGTGCCGGCTGCCCCCATATAAACATCTCTCTCTTATTTGATTAAATCCATAAGGATTAAATTTATATTATATTTCGAAAAATTTTCTAATAAAGCGGTTCAATTCTGGATGGGTAATCGATGAAATTGAATGCATTTTGTAAAGGGCCCCATACACGTGCAGGCCGTCCTCAAGGAAAAAAGTCTCAAAGATTTCCTCGAGGATTTCCCCAAGGAAAAATTCGGACATACACGCTAGGGTTTTCCTCGAGGAAACGGACTTGAGGATTATCTCAAGGCCAACACACTAGTTCTCTTTTGATAGTTCTTGTAATCATTTGTAGAATTTTTTTAGTATGTTTTCATATTCAGATAAAATTATTATAAATAATTAATAATAATAATTATTATAATAATAAAAATTCTTATATTTTAAATTAAAATTAGCCCGGGAGCCGTGGCTCAGTGGGAAGACATTAGCTTCTCGCACCGGAGTCCCGGGTTCGCTTCCCATCCCAAGCGAGAAAAATTTATTTCATTTGATTTGATTACAAATCATTTGAAATAGATAGGGATGGGGCCTAAATGGCCTTAGATGCCGAAAAAAAGACCTTAAAAAAAAAAAAAAAAATTAAAATTTAATAATAGAAACATTCTAATTAAATTAATCTAATTTATATAGATACCTTTTAAGCCAAAACAAAAAAAAAATATATTTTATAATTTTAATTATTTAATTTTAATTATTTATAATAATTTTATTTATTTTATTATTTATATTTATTTTAGTCTTTTTTGGCATTTAATTCCTATTTATTTCAAATGATTTGTAGTCAATTCAAATGAAATAAATATTTCTCGCTTAGGTCGGGAATAATCTCTTTTCTCTGAGTCACGGTTCACGGGCTATTTGAAATATTCCAAATAACCTACATATGTTCAAAATTCCCGCCTGAGGCCGCCTGAAGTGGCCATACACGCAGCGATAAACTGACAGAATTCCGGCCTCGAGGAAAATATTATTGAATATCAAACAGGATTTTTTGGCCTCGAGGCCGCTACCACACACGTTGAGGATTTCCTCGAGGAAAACCGGATGGTGTATGGGGGCCTTAAGTTATGTGATGTGCGGGTTTTTTTTTTAAATTGAATTAAATTCATAAGAGATTATTGAGACATCGAGCTATAATTTGTTTAAAATTATCGTAATTAATTTTTTGTTATCAAGCAAATACAAAAAAACAATCTGTCCCAATAATCTTTAATTTTTTTAAATTTAAAAATGAATTTATTGTTATTATTAATCACATATTAATTAAGAAATTTTTAAAATAAGCTTAGATGATTTATTTAAAAATCAACTGTCAAATTAGTTGAGCATTCTTGCAATAGATGGCAGGCTAGTCTAACAGACGATATAGTATTAGCCTATATTTATATATTTTTATGCTTTTATAAAAGATACATAATATTTTTTTCTTTTTAACTGGCCTCCCACACACACACACCCCTACAGCCAGCCGGTCCATCCACTCATGTGGCGACATAGACGGCAAATGGGAAGGTGATATGATGGATTCTAGTGCAATAGAACAGCTCTAAGGCCTGTGGGTGTATTGCACGCGTCAGGGGTTAAAAATCGATAAATAAATTAAAAAATAAAATAATATACAATGATCCATCTTCAGATTTGCTTCAATGCACTGATGAATTTGTTTATTTGGAGATTCGAAAAAATCGATCTCGTTTGATTCTAGTTGGCATCTTGATAGTTTCGGGCATGCGAATAACTCCGAAGATCTCAATCCAGGTTTGGGAACCCTAAAATATATTTCTTCAATCCGAACATGGTGCAGCTGATGAATTTTAGATCCTCCATGTTTCGCCTCCACTTAAGTGATTCGAGTTGGAATACGTTGCAGACTTTCTTTTTGAGTAGAATTAGAAGTTTGTTTTGTACATTCTCGATTAACATGTTGGTGGATGTGCGATCGTAGTTCTATTTGGGTGTAGCGTATTCAAGAACTGGTCTAACCAAGGATTTATATAATATCACCAACGTTTTTGTGTCCCTGAAGTTCCTTCCAATCAAGGAGATTACGTCGGGCCTTGCTTGCTATAACTTGGACATGTTTATTAAAAAACAATTTAGAGTCAAAATGCATGCCCAAATCCACCATATTGAACTTTCTCGAGATCCTGTCACGATTCAGATAATATTGATGAAAGCTGGCGTCAGTCTTTCTAGAGAAAGTGCAAACTATAGTTTTCCTGGGGTGGATATTCATTCCATTGTTCTCCGCCCACACTGAGACCGTCTTGAAGTGATTTTCTGTCTTCTTCTCCATAAATGGGCTGGAACATTTTTAAGTCGTCTGCATATACTGAAGAAGAACCGGGCTGCGAACTTCTTCGGCAATGTATAGGTTGCAAAGAAGAGAACCCTGGGGAACGCCCGGAACTCAGAAGACATATCCTCAGTGGCGGCTCGTGAGTTTAATGCCCGGGGGGGCGCACCACCGGGGGGTCTGGGGGGCCCCCCCCAAGAGAACACTAAACCATACACACTAAATCACACACTACATACCAATCACACATTCGTTAAACACTTAGAATGCGGTTAAAAAGTTAAGGAACGCCGGCGCGCTGTGCGGCGACTAGCTGATGCTTCGCTCTGCGCATGCTCGGACGGCGTCCCAAAGCTCCCATTCGGCTCAAGCTTACACGCGTCATAGCACCAGCAGCCCCCACCACACCTCTCTCAGTATAACTGCATGTTGATGGATTGGGGCGTTCAGGACAGCGTCCGACGGCTATAAATACGCACTTTTCGCGCTATTTTTGCCTGTTTTTTTCCCTATATATTCGATGTACGCGACTGATAAAACACTTTGGTTAGTTAGATGTATAATTATAATTGAATGGGTGTTTAATTATTTTTTACTTTTTCAAATCTTTAGGAGGGGCGGCGTCCGAGAGTCCTTATGGGCGAGCCGCCACTGCATATCCTGACCCAATTTCACTCTAAATCTGCGTAATGAGAGTTACGACTTGAGCCATAATAACATTTTTAAAGCATTTATTATTAAAAGATCAATGAAATATTATTAGCTACTATGCTGACATCTCTTGGCAAATTTTTGAATTACTTGATTTTTTGGGCATACTTTTTATGACATCTAATCGTAAACACTTCGGTGCTATTCCGCGTTTTTTAAATTGAAAAAGCAAATGATAGTTAAATGATTAGGCTTTTTAGATAGAAGATAGAAGATAGAGTAGACCTAATATTAGGTTGAATCTTCCTTCCTTCCTTTTCTGCTGTGTGTGATGACATACACACACTGTGTGTGTGTGTACAATTAATGAATTGCCCGGGCTGATATCTAATTATTCCCGGGCGATAACTCTGGCTTGGGAAGCTGGTTAATAAAGTAAGGGCTTTGTTTGCTGGTATGTGTGTGTGTGTGTTCGCCCTTCATGATGCCCTTCCTTTACGAATGCGGCCTCTCTCTCTCTCTCTAAATGGCCCTCCACCCCCCAGCCACCGCCGACGCCACATTCCATACGAGTTTCAGTCAGATAATTCGCCATTCGCATCCCCCCCTCTACCCCCCTAGTCGCTAATATCGTGTGCATGCCACACACACACACACAGATGATAATCTTACTTCCTTCCTGCTTTTATATATCCATGATGATGATGATAAATACAATAAATAGCAGAAAATTTTCTCCTTGTTTGATCGTCGTCATCATGACGTCACTCTCTTATCTTGCATTTAATTAATCTTCTCTATTAGTGGGAGTTTATTAAAGATTGGAATTTAAAAAAAAGAAAATTGAAATTTAATATAAATATAATTAATTTTAAAATAAAAATTGTGAGATTTAATTATTGAAATTTTGTTGGAATTGGATTTACCTAACAATAAAAGAGATGGTTTGTTAAGGTTCTTTTTCTCTTTTCTTATACAGGATGTAGATCGTATATAACTATATATATAGATAATAACCTCTCTTCTTCTTCTTACTTCATATTTTTTTAAATTTAATGTCTTTTTGGCATAGCAAGCCATTTATTTATTTCATATATATTTATAAATAAATGAAAATTGAAATTAACGGAATCTTACAATTATGGCGTGCCACGAAGCTTTTGAACAAAATCGACCAAAGAGTACTAGTACTTTGCTGATGTAGTATTTCAGTTTTTTTCGATTTCCTCAAAATTCGCTTTAACGATTTTAATTAAAATTCAAAAATCAATTATTTTTTACATGCTCTTTAAAATGTATATTCTCATTTTGGCATTGAAATTATTTAAAGCACACTTTACTCTTGTACTTCATAGGAAGGATAAGAGAAATTTGAAACTAACTTCACTTTTATTAGAAACTAAGAGATGTAGATTGTATATAAATTGCCATAGATGACCTCATCTCATATCTCTATTCCTATAAATGTGAAAAATTAAAATTTAATAGAATAATAATTGTAAGAATTAATTATTTTAATTTTTCATTTTATTTTCAACTGCGACTTTATTTCCAGTTTTTTTTTTTAATGTATGAATAAAGAATTTAATGAAGGTGCTTTTAGGTTAGGCTTTATTTTTGACAAGCAAAAAAAGCTCCTTTAGCATGTTG
>JAKCPI010011356.1:0-91669 GCA_023213315.1 Euborellia annulipes
CCCCCCCAATCTTAATTTTACTTACCACCTGTCGCAAATTTAAAACAGTTTTGCTACAGTTTATTTAAACGTGTAATATTATATTATAGCCGTAAGATAGGATAAGACCCCTATCCAATTTCTGAGTTTAAATTAAAGAAGAATGTCTCAATGTATACCAATTAAATCGCATACTTACTGATAGTTATAAATATGAATATTTTTTAAGTAACACCCAACAACCTCATAGCGTTCTACACGCCTGTTTTGTAAGGGGCGCGCATCCGAAATCAGCCGTTATTAAATTTATGGCAATTTAAATAAATTATTATTAGGAGAATTTTAATTATAGACCACATTTTTGTATTAAATATTTTTAATAAATATATATATATATAATATTTTTAATAAATATTTAATACAAAAATGTGGTCTATAATTAAATATTCTCCTAATAATAATATTTCAAACCACAAAAGCTTTAATAAACACATTAAATAAATTTCATAAAAATATACTGAGTTTCTCGAGTTTGAAAGTGGCTGTGATTGATATATTTGAACAATGGCAGGAGATGGCAGCCAGGAAGGAGAGTCTCTTAACCAATGAAACCAATTCAGGTAAGATTATAAAGGTTGTTACATCTATGACAATCTCAATTGAATTCATTTCAAAACTCATTCAATTGAGCTAGTCACAGACAAGGGTGGATCCAGGGGGGGGGGGTAAAGGAGTTAATTACCCCCCCCCCCCGAGATGTGAAAAAATATTTAAAAAAAAAAATTATTTTTAATGTAAAATTTTAAAAATAAATACTTAAAAATTTGATTTGTATTTATATTCTGGTCAAACAAGTACAGAATGCGCCTTTAAATTACCGAAATTAAGAAAAAATAGTGTGCTGTGCGACGAATCACACCAGATTACCCCCCCCCCGAGAAACACCTCTGGATCCGCCCTTGGTCACAAAAACCACAGGTTAAACCGAAAATCAAATTCTTTTACTAATGATAACAGCTGAGATAGCCAAAATTCCAAAATTTTCGGGATTTCGAGGAGGAAGCGAAGATATTTTTTGAAAATGTTCATTTTTGATATTCACGTGAGTGAAAATTTTAACTTGTACGATTTTGAATAAAGCCTGACCCTCGTAAGCCCTCGATGGTTTTTTTTTTTGTGTTTGATTATTGCTTTATCCAAATGACTTCAACAAAATCAACATTTTTATAAAATGATTTTTATAATCTTGTTTAAAAAAATATTTTAATAATTCTTCTTATATATTATATTGTATGCTAATTGAGAAAATATGTCCTTGTTGTTGTTTCATTGTGATTATACTACCATCAAGTTATATCTAATATGTAAAAAGTGCAATGACATTTAATATTAACGCCCCAACTGAAAAAAGAATGGAACGTGCCTTGTCATCTCGTGTTTGGTCATCGCCTTGTTTAATAATAAAGAGAAAAAAAAAGGACGGAAAAAATAATGTTTATTTTATGGTCCCACCAAAGAGTAGAGAGTGAGAGAGAGAAACAGGTAAAATTTCGAGTAAGGGGGGGCGGGGGGGAGGGAAGTAGCTCTCTGTTCAAAGATAAGTAACTACGTGGAAAGTCTTTTAACTTAATCAAATGAGAAGTGAAGCTTTGTTCGATTATTTCTCAACCTGTTCGTTTTTTTTTTTAACGAGAAATGGATTTATTCTAATAAATGAGAGACTCGTCTATTAATTTTGAATTTTGTCATATTTGACATTAAAAAGTCATTAAAAAGATTTGAGCGAGAGAGGAGATATTTGTTTGTCTGCCCCTGACTCTTATGCAACTGGGCGCATCAGAGGTGTACGGAGGGTGTTAGAACACAAGGCTGCAGAGTGTTAAAAAAAAAATCTGTTTTCATTATAAATTATTTTTTTTTTTATATTCATTTAATAATAAAATTCGTTAGCCAACCAATTTTATTTTAAATAGTCATCTTTTTATAAAAAAATTTTTTTTAAGAAATTACTTTATCTCTATAAGCTACCTTTTATACAAATTCCTAGGAAATTGTCAAAAAGAGGATTTTAATAAAAATATAAATAAGTAGATAATAATTTATTGACCCATGTGCAGGGGCGCCGGAACGAATTTGAATCAGGGGGGGGGGGGCAAAAATTTTTTTTAGAAATTAAAATAATTTATTATGTTCAAATAGTATAAAACAAAAACAAATCTACTATAAAACTTTAAAAATTTTAAATAAAGTCACAATTTTAATAAAATTAAAATTTTAAAAATTTGCCAGTGATTTTATCAAAAATTTGGAAAAATGAAAAAAAAAATGAATTTCTTACTCTTTTAATTTTTTTAATTTAGAAGATTTTATTTTTCAAAAGTAAAAATATATCATTTTTAAAAATAAATGAAATAAAAGAAGAAATTTTGCCCCCCTCTGCCCCCCCCTGTAGGATGCCGGAACTGGGGGGGCAATGTACCCTTGCCCCCCCCAGTTCCGGCGCCTATGCCCATGTGAAATATTCCTATTTAGAGATTCCGCGTGACTATTTTTTTTTTTTTTTTTTATGGGGTTGGAGAATTTCATCTCATCCCATCTCAGCCTACTATCAATATATAATTTTTTTTTTTTTTTTTAACACACTTTTTTCCCATTCACACACACATGCACATAGTCTTCTCGGCAACTTGGCCATATAAGACTTTAAACGATACTCGTATTTATATAATATATATTTATTTGGGGTCCAGGCATTCTTATTTAAGCTATTTGGTATCCAAATGGCTTAAATAAAATCATCGGACTACCTGAGATCCGAACCCTCGACCCTTGGTATACAAGGCAAGCGCGCTACCAATTACGACAAGCCCGAAGGCAACAAATATTTCATTAAATAATTTGTTTCTTACTAGTCTACTTATGAATTTATAAATTACATCAATCGCAAATGATGCTAAGATTGGATTCATATAATAGTCCATACTAGGGTCCGAAACAAGATTTTCAGCAGAAACCGAAACCGAATTTCGGCCTCAATCTTAGTTTCGGCCGAAACCGTAACAGAAAACGAAACTTGTATTTCCTATAAAAAATTCATATCATTTTATCTTTTTTTTTCCGCACCTTTTCAGCTTTTGCAAATCATTTGACCTTTTTATTTTGCATGCGAGTCTCATCCTATCTTTTCAGACTCAGATTTCGGCGGGCCGAAAGTTTCGGCTACTTTTTGCCCGAAACCAAAACTAACCAGAATTTTTGGCCGAAACCGTAACCGAAACCGAATATTCGGTCGGTTCCGAATTCTTACACAAACAAAGGGTCATTCAAATATTACCTACTAGCTGCGGTAGGGTTGCCTTCGGCAACCCTACCCCGCTAGACCCTGGCGGGCGGCGTCTCGGGATATGACTAAGAGTTGTCCAGATAAATGTATTTTAATTAATTATGAAAAAGAGTTTTTATTTTTTATTTTAAATATTTGATTAATATATTTTTCAATTATTTACACCCTAAGGAAGCGTAATTTTAAATTTTATTAAAAACGAATGAAAAATAAATTTCAGGGGGGTCAGGGGGGTGATTGAACTTTCTGATGTCTAAAATACCATTTTTCAATTATTTACACCCTAAGAAAGCGTCATTTTAAATTTTATTAAAATCGAATAAAAAATAAATTTTAGGGGGGGGCAGGGGGGTGATTGAACTTTCTGATGTCTAAAATACCATTTTTCAATTATTTACACCCTAAGAAAGCGTCATTTTAAATTTTATTAAAATCGAATGAAAAATAAAAAAAATAAAATTTTAGGGGGGGGGGGGGGGGGCGCAGAGCGGAAAAATCTTTTCAAATGTCGAATTGTTAGGGGGAGGAAGAGTTTTTATTTTTCATTTTAAAGATTTGATAAATATATTTTTCATAAAGCGAGTTAGATCCTGTTTTCCAATGCTTTGCTATGGGGTAATTGATAACCCCCAAAAAGGGGGGGTTCCCTACCCCTAATTCGATATAATGATAGCCTAAAACCACCCCCGGAAAATTCCCTACCCATTAAAAAAAACTCCATGAAAATCGGTCCAGTAGTTTCGGAGTCTATGCGTTACAAACAGACAGACAGACAGACAGACAGACAGACAGACAGAGATTGTCTTTTATATAATAGTATAGAATATATAGATATAGAAGCAGCGATATCCCAATTCGCTGACAAAGGGGTGGGGGTGGTTAATCAGTTAAAAATATGAAATGCTTATTGAGAAGAATGAATAAATAAAATCCGGAGATGATTTTCAGGCCAATTATTAGGATTAACTCCTTCTGCTATGAGTCAACGTTTGGGAGCCAAAACGGCTAAAAAAGAGATAAAGCCTACGAAACAGCGAACAGCTGGATTATGGAGAATCGATTTTTTTTTTTTTTATTCCGTTTAAATTTTTTATCAGTGTTAGTAATATGATTATTAATGAATTTCTAGTAAGTGAATTTTTTTGTATTTTTATATCAATAAAATGATAACATAGTCCTTTGTAATATACAAATGGTTAAATTAATAAAACATTTTTTTTTTTTTTACGTCATTTCGGCATCTTAGGCTAGACTTTAACGATTAATATTATTTAAATATACGGCACATTCATTTTTACTATTTAAATAAATAATCATCGGATTGCTTGAAATCCGAACCCACGCCCCTCGACTTAAAGATTATCAATCAACATATCTGACCTCGGGGTGGGGAAAAGAACTTTTGGGAGACTCACACACACATTCACATAGTCTTTTCGGAAACTTAGGCCAAATAAGACTTTCACGATAACCGTTATATTAATAATATATATATTTGGTATCCAAATGCCTTAAATAAAATCATCGGACTGCCTGGGATCCGAACCCGTGACTCTTGGTATAGAAAGCCAACACGCTATCGGTATCAGATCCCAGGCAGTCTGATGGATATTTATTTAAATCATTCGGATTCCAAATGGTATAAATAAATGTGCCTTGACTCCCACATATATCATATTTAAAAATAATGAGTATCGTTAAAGTATAATTGGCCTAAAATGCCAAACTTAAAAAAATTTAAAAAATGATCTTGGAGTAGACTCTTTTCTGGAAAAACCTAAATGAGTAGTATATTTTTAACTTTAGTTGATTCAATGAGCGAACAATCTAGTTTCAAAATACCTACACCGTTAATACCCAGAAAAATCTTTTAATTTGATCTCAAGTCTGAATTTTTTTTTAAATTTACATAAATAATATAATAATTGCAAAATAACTTAAAATTCAAATAATCTACATCCGCAGGTTCATAAATTTTATATGTATATAAATAATGTATGCGAAAGTAATTTTATAATGAGCGGATAATTTTTATTATAGCAAAGAGAGGCAGCCTAGCAGCGATGGGGGCTATTTCCTGGCTGCTTCTATCTCTTATCGGCGAGAGTCATTTGCCTTAAATTTATGCTACTTTTATTTAATAACTTACTCTTTAAAATATTCGATAATATTTAGCCCTCCGGCGGGCACCACACCCAATCTGCGCGAGGGGCGGGGGAGGGGGGGTCAAACATCCAATGGGAATCCATTGAGCTTATAGAAATGCATTTGAAAATGGTGCCAGTTGCTATAGATGGCAGGCTAGTCTAACAGCCGATCCCCTTTTAGCCTACATCTGGCCTATATTTATATAT
This sequence comes from Euborellia annulipes, assembly GCA_023213315.1. Taxonomy (NCBI): domain Eukaryota; kingdom Metazoa; phylum Arthropoda; class Insecta; order Dermaptera; family Anisolabididae; genus Euborellia; species Euborellia annulipes. The sequence goes on from JAKCPI010011356.1 coordinate 5,677, forward strand.
TTTTTTATAAAAGATACATAATATATAATAGTATTTATTGTTAAAAGATCAATGAAAATCAACCAAATTCATTAAATATTAGACTATTAGCTACCATTCTGACATCTCTTGGCAAATTTTTGAATTACTTGATTTTTTGGGCATACTTTTTATGACACACTACGCCATCTTATCGGGAAAAACATGCGTAACACCTTCGCTTCTGTTCCGCCTTAAGAATAAAATGTTTTAATAGAGCCTCAGTTCTTTCAAAATTTTGCTGCTCTTGTCTCTTTCATTCCAAATCAATTTATAAGTTGATCGGTTGCCTACGTCTTGTTTTGAAGGCGTCCTAATCAAATGCATAGTCTTCTAGTTCAGCGGTTTTCAACCTTTCTTGAAGTGCGGCCCACTTTTTCCGTAAAAAAAAAAAACGCTGAGGCCCAGTATATATAATATATATATATATATATATATATATATATATCCTATATATACTGTAATTTTTATTTTAATAATTTTTATCATTCCTTAGACATCCGCGGCCCAGTTCCAATCATCCCGCGGCCCACGATTGGGAACCACTGGTCTAGTTTATTGGCCAACCCAAATGATTTTACCGGCCATTTTAAAAATACATCATAACTCCACGGACCGCATATAAAATTATATATCCTCATATTAGATCCTTTATAGACATTTTTTGGGGTGAAAAATCGCAAACATGAGTTATTATTATTATTATTAAGTCAGGGCCGGGTAAAATACTAAATAGTAGAAGTTAAGTATGCTGGGAAAAATCGTAAAGTTTATGGTTAAAATATTTTGTAGGACAAATATTTTTTTTCAATAATGTTAATAATTTACTTAAGATTTAATGAAAAAACCCATAAATAATAATACATTTTTGAGAATCGTCAAATTGAAATATTATATCCCTGCTACTCCTGTTAGCTACCACAATCAAGAATCGTTCTAAGAAGTGTTAGCTTGAGTAAACCTCAACATAAAGTTAATGACCTTAGGTTAAAGGATTAATTTGCGAAATTCTAAAAGGGACAATCTCGACAAACGAAAAGTAAATATAAAATATTCTAGGATTAAAAAAATCTATTATATTCCCAAGGATAAAACCATTAAGAAATAAAAGAAAAAAAAATTGATTTTAATATTAGAATGCAAATGAAGCTTTGAAAAGTTGGTTGGAGGTGAGGAGGCAATTAAGTAAACAAGTTGCAAAACTTTACTTACTGATTGTAAGAGGATGGAGGCCGTTGCCTGCTGAATCGTTCAGGTAATCATTCTCTTGCTGATGGAGTTCCGCAAGACACCTTGCAGCCAGGTGACGGAATACCGCGTTGACGTTCACGTCTTCTTTAACGGAAGTCCTCAGCAGGCGACAACCCAATGCCCGGGACAATCGCTCGACTTCCTCTCTGTAGAAAACACAGGAAAAAAAAAAAAATTATAAAATCATCAGTAGAAAAAATTCAAATGTATCAATTAATTTGGAACGGAGGGAGTAATTTTATATAATTACTTTCTCTAATTTTTTCATTTTATCTATTTAAGATAAACTAGAGTTAAGGTATGATGGTCCTGAACGGAGGGAGTAATCTATATATAATAATTGCGGTGTGTCCGTCTGTCCGTCCGTCTGTCCGTCCGTCTGTCACGCTCTGTTTGACCAACTTCCCGTTGGAATTTTGAAACGAAATTTTGCAGTCTTATAAAGGACGTTATGGAGAGTCCCGGAAAAATACTCGGGTCCCGAAATTCCTATAACTTTTTGAGTTATTAATTGCTAAAGTTACGATTTCTCCCATAGGAAATGTATAGAGAAATATTTAAGTATTCTTTGCAGTTGTGTATTCTTTGAATGTAAACAAATCCTCAAGCAGGCACAGGACTGGAATACTTAGTTGTTAGTAATAATAATTTTCTTTTCATAATTAAGAAAAGGCGAGCCCCCGAGTTTGGCGTAGTAGGTAGCACGCCTACCTCCTATACCAAACGTCGCGGGTTCGGACCCAGGCAGTCCGATGATTTTATTTAAGCCATTTGGATACCAGATGGCTTAAATAGAAATGCCTGACCCTACAATAGATATATTCTCTACAACGGTTATCGTCAAAGTCTTAAATGGCCTAAGTTGCCGAAAAGACTGTATGAATGTGTGTGTGAATGTGAGTGTGAATGAGAAAAAAAGTGTGAATGTTTTATTATAAAAAAAAAAAAAAAAAAAAAAGAAAAAGGCGAGGGTCCGCCGCAGGCGGGCCCGAGCCAGCTGATGGGGTCCAGGGGGGCGTAGCCCCCCGTCTAGACTCCAGCCCGTTTCTAATAATTAAGAAAGGCGAGGGTCCGCCGCAGGCGTGGTCCGAGCCAGCTGGCGGGGGTCCAGGGGGGCGTAGCCCCCCTGTCTAGACGCCAGCCCGTTTCTCATAAGAAAAGGCGAGGGTCCGCCGCAGGCGGGCCCGAGCCAGCTGGTGGGGGGTCCAGGGGGCGAAGCCCCGCCTGGAGCGCGGAGCCCGCCGAAGGCGGTGGCGCGGCTAGTTTTATATAATTACTTTCTCTAATTTTTTTTCATTTTATCTATTTAAGATAAACTAGAGTTAAGGTATGATGGTCCTGCAATCGAGAGAGAAAAGCATTAGTGACGAGAGTAAATAAATCCTAGCTAAGCCTCTGAATCTCAATTTGAATTTGACTAGTGTCCTAATTCCCAAATAATAGTAATAAACTACAGTACGTCTTGAAAATAGAAAACAATAATTTGCTATTTTTTATTAATTAAGACCTTAAAAAAATCTCCATCACGTAAAAAAATTAAAAAATTACAATTTTATTTTTTCAAATAAAAAAAAAAAAGAACTTTCAGTTGCGAATGCCTTCTTCCTAATTAAATCTACAAAAACATTTGAATAATAAGTAGGGCTCGGATTTCGCCCTATTTGCCTCTTTTAATTTATGGCTTAAAATTTAGGCCAATATGATATGTTTACGTTTCATGAAATTCTGAATAAAATAAGAGGCATTTGTTAGTGCCTATAATGCCTATTTTGGCCGATTCTGGGTTTTAGTGCCTATTTCATCTATAAATGCCTTTTTTAGTGCCTATTTTAAGTTCAAATAGCCAATTTCAATTTTTTACGAGCTATAGGCTACATAGCCTAAATTTAAAATTTTTTTGAATTATCAAGAAAATATTTCAAGGGGGGGGGGGGGGGGGTAAAGGGGGTAATTCCCCCCCCCTCCCGAGATTTAAAAAAAATACTTTTTTTCAAAAAAAAATTTATTTTAATGTAAAATTTTAAAAATTAGTACTTAAAAATTTGATTTGTATTTATATTCTGGCAAACAAGTACAGAATGCGCCTTTAAATTACCGAAATTAAGAAAAAATTGTGTGCTATGCGACTAGTCATACCAAATTACCAAAAATAAGACATCAATTTTTTAAATTTTTTATATTATTTCTTAAATAATGCCTTTTAAGTGCCTATTTTTACAATAAATGCCTTTTTAAGTGCCTATTTTAATAATTTTTAGTGCTTAGTTGCCTGCCTATTTTAAAGATTTTTAGTGCCTATAAATCCGAGCCCTAATAATAAGCTTACAATTAATTAAAAATCTTTTTTATAAAAAAAATGTTTGCAAATGTCCAAAAATGTTATAATATTAATTTTATAACTGATAAGCAAAGGCGGATCCAGAGGTGTTTCTCGGGGGGGGGGGGGGGTAATAGCACACTATTTTTTCTTAATTTCGGTAATTTAAAGGCCCATTCTGTATTAGTTTGCGAGAATATAAATACTAATCAAATTTTTAATTATTAATTTTTAAAATTTTACATTAAAAATAATAAAATTTTTTTTCGAAAAAAAGTATTTTTTCAATCGGGGGGGGGGGGGGGGGGGTAATTACCGCCTTTACTCCCCCCCTGCTGATAAGTCATTTAGAAATAACTGAAACTTTGTAATTTTTTTTGTAATTATTGATAAGACATGAATCAAAAAGCAAGTTGTAATTTGTACCTTTGAATAAATAAAATTTATAATTTATTCAAATGTAAAAACAAGTCATTTTTAGCTGTGCTGAATAAGGCTTACAATCACAGCCGAAAAGTTGGCAGATAATAAAAAACGCTTTTTGTTTGAACCTACAGGATCCCAGAGATAACTTATGGTCATGGGCGTAGCCAGAGATCTTGTTAGGGGGGGGCAACCCCTCGTTAGGGCGAGAGGAGGGGGGTTTGCAATTAATATATACATAGATTATTAATTATTTATTTAAATAAAAAAAAAATTAAATTCATGTAGTGGATTGGGGCTTTAAAAAAATTTCTAATGGGGAAAAATATACATTTGTTTCTCTTTTAATTTTTAGGATAAGCCAGGGAGGGGGCAACGGCCCCCCTGCCTCCCCCTTGGCTACGCCCATGCTTATGGTATCGCAATATTGATAGTTTTAAAAACCCTCTACGAAAACTTAATTGAATACCAATTTCAGGAATTTATGGTTGAAGTTTAAAGGGTCCGGGCCCCGGGGATCCCCCCCCTACAGCCCTTCCAATTGTTATAATTACATATTCCTAATTAATTAATAAGACAAAAAATAATAGTTCCATTTTAAAATCATTTGTCTGATAGAGGAAATGAAATTGTTACAATATGGTTATAAGGTGTCTGTCTCCGTGTACGAAAACAAATAAAGCGAGATCCTAGTAGGTGGTCGGATGAATTGGGAAAAATGCCTCTGAATAAAATTGTCAGAAGCTAAGAGAACAGTTAAGAACAAAAAGCTAAATAATGAGACTCATCACAAGTGAAAATTAAATAATTAAACCACGATCTTCTACACAGTCATGGAAACGCATCCAACTAAACTATTGGACAAAAATCAAGACCAGCAATTATTTTTTATTTTATTCCAAATAATACAAGTGCAAAAGATGTCGTAAAATCAAAGTACCAGAGGAATATATTTTAATAGACGCTAATGATAATCATTAACGTAACTGTAATGTCAAAGTTTAATTATTATTGATCTAACTAGCAAAAGTATCGTCGGTTTCCTTTGAAACTTAAACAAATGATTAGAATAATTGGACAGGGGGAGGGAGGAGATGATACAGCAGCTCCTGAGATTTCCTTTTAGAGAATTTAAAAAAAGTGTCAGGTCAATAATTGACTTACAAAGCATGTAGGTTTTTGTGTATCGAAATTCGAAGAGACTTTCTCTCCTGGCAAAGAAATGATTTAATTAAATTTGATGATGTATTGAGTGGGTGGGGCTCAAACAAATTGACGAAGAACAAAAGAATAGCGAGGGAGTTTTTTTTTTAACTATTCGAGACATGGAAATTAAATTATAGTCTAATAATGAACAAAATCTAGAAAAAGGCTTTTTTTAATAATAGACATTTTGTCTTAGGACATGTCAAAAGGCTGTGGTTGAGAAGTGAACAGATTGTCCTAAAAGCCTATTTAATCAAAAAATATAAACGACTTTTTAAGATCAAGACACGTTTCATATATTAGACCTGAGGCGCAACCAGCCTCTGGGGGGGTGATCTTTTTTAACGTACTTTTTAATAAATTTTATTTAAAGCAAATGCAAAAATATTTTTTTTATTTAAGGTTTTTTTGGCATCTGAGGCCATTTAGACCCTGTCCCTATTTATTTCAATTAATTGGTATCCATTTAAATTGAAATAAATTTTTTCGCCTGAGACGGGATGCGAACCCTCGTCCTTTGGCACCAGAAGCTAATGCTTTACCTCTGAGGCATAGGCCGAGGACAAAAATATTTTTAAACGTAAAGCAAAAAAAATTTCCAAGTACAAAAAATTAATCAAAAACACTAGGTGATTTTTGAAACAAATCGATACAGTTAATTTGAAGAAAATCGAAAAAAAAAAACTAAAAAAGTACATTAGTAAAGTACTAGAACTCTGGTCGATTTTATTTAAAATTCTTAATAAGCCTACGAAATGGGTACTTAGCGTAAGTATAAAATTTGAGCATCGAGAGTTTTCTCGTTTTTGATTTATTCCATTAACTCCCATTTTTTGATATTTCACGTGAAATTTATTAAATTTATTGTGAAAAAAACTAAAATTCAAGCTAATAAGGAAATCCTCTCTTTTAATGGCGATTTTAAGAAAAGCAAACATTTAAAAGCAATAAAATCTCTTTAAGAGAAATTTGAGAACTGAACTTCTGAAAATTTAAGATTTTTTCACAATAAAATTAAGGAATTTCAAGAGAAATATCAAAAAATGAGGGATCATCAGTGAAATGAATTATAGAAATAATTTTTTTTATTTTCAACTACTAAATAAAATACTTGATATAAGAATGAAATGAAAATTGTAAACTTACGGTTCTACGACGCTCTGGTCTAGAAGGTCAATTTTATTTTGGACAAGAACTGTTGGGATTTCGCCACATTCGTCTTCCACCTGAAAAACATACAAAAAATACCTCTTAGTTTGTTTTTTAAGAAAAAGAGCCATCAAACAATATAGCTTCATAATTATTCACAAAAAAAAAAGAAAATTATTTTAACCTTCTTCTTCTTGGTTGAGGAAAAAAAATTATCATCTTTTAAAATTAATATTAATGAAGTTATTCCATTAAGAAAGACAATAGAGAGAAAACTTTAAAAAAAAAGTGAAATTTGAAGTCTGAAAAGAGCTTCCATCTAGCGTAAAAAATGGCAATTAATTTATTCGATTTTTTATTAAAGACTTGAGTAAGATAATCCAGCGGATGGGTGACCACATACCCATGGGCGTAACTAGGGGGTGCCGCCCCCCCCCCCCCAGAAGGCTCGTGGCTCCCCCAGAAAGCTCCCTGCCCCAAGAAAAATTGAGAAAATATGGGGCTTTCCAGGCCCTCCCGGAGAATAGCTGGTCCCATGGCCCCCCCAACCAAATTCTCCAGTTACGCCCATGCACATACCATGGTAAAAGTAAAATTATTTCTATCATAGGTCTCATTATGTGATCTTTACAAACAAAATGTGGATTTTTTTTTTGTTTTTATAACTAGTAGTTAATTAACACTTTTAGAAACATCAAAAATTTGTTTTAACAACTTTTGAGTTTCTTCTTCGGCATCTTAGGCCATACAGATTTTGTACGATACACAATATAAGAGTATATATTTCGATTCAAATTATCAAGGCTCAACTAATGCGCCGTTTTTAAGTTATAATATAATTTAATAGAAAACATATTTAAAGAAATTATAAACCCATTTGTTATCCAAATGATTCAAATAAAAAAAAATATTCATCGAACCGCCTGGGGTCCGAACCCACTTCCCTTAGATTTTAAAAATCTGGTGTGACTGGTTCCACAGAACATAACTTTCGATTACCACCAGATTTTTTGTGTCAACATATATTAGGGTTCCCGACAGTACGGTACATTTAAATTCAAGATGTAAAATTTATAGACATGGAAAAATATTTATATTTTGTTACCATGGCAACCATTTCTCCTATATTTCTTATGAAGTACAAGAGTAAAGTGTGCTTCAAAAGATTTCAAGGGCAAAATGAGAATATACATTTTAAAGAGCATCTAAAAAATAATTGATTTTTGAATTTTAATCAAAATTGTTAGAGCGAATTTTGAGAAAATCGAAAAAAAGAAAAGTACATCAATAAAGTATTAGTACTCTTTGGCCGATTTTGATTAAAAGCTTATTTTCACGCCCTAGGTGGGTGTCTAACTTAAATATAAAATTTCAACCTCCTAGCTCAATTCTTTTATGCTTTTCCACACACAGGCAGACATTTTGAGAAAACCACTTTTTTGGACTCAGAGGACCTCAAAACATGAATATCCCTCAAAATTTCGACATCGAATTTAAGACATGAATCCAATACTTCATATAGATATTAACATATATAGGTAAGAGAAGGCAATATTTTGATAAATCCATGGCCGATGGGAACGAATTTCTCCTTCTTTTATTTGCGCTAGAAAAATATCAAATATGGCTATCTGAAGAGATTGATTTTTACATGAATATTATCAATACAAATTATCATTTAAATAGAGTTTTTCGTTGTCCAATTGTAAATCTATTTTCCCTTTTTAGGCTTTAGAAAAGCACCGATTGTATTTTATTCGTGGATAAACGACGCGATTACCTATATGTTGTTTCTTTTCTATTTTTTTTTCTTTACTTAAAAGGAGATTTCTATAAATGGAATTAATGCAGAAAAAAATCTAACGGAAGGATATTAATTATATTAAAATAGCTAAAGATTGTATGTATATTCCAACGATGTATAGTCGTCAGTCACTCAACAAAAAAAAAGCAAACTTGTTTATAATGAGATTATATGATGCAATTATTGAATAGTATGAAAGTTATCTTGATTTAAATAAAGTTTAGTTTTAATGCATAGATAGAAAGTGAATTTTTTCAATGATCCGTATGTAAAGAATATTTTTTTAAATAATTTTGAAAGTTAAATAGAGAGTTATATTTTAATTTATGATGTATTAGTCAAATTTGTTATTAAAATTCTGCTTATCTCTAAATGAAGATCAAGTTTTATTTTTTTTTTTTTTTTTTTTTATGAGTATGTGGTAGGCCAAACGTCCCGGAGAATCGAACCCAGAATCTCCAGTCTATTATTATTGCACCAGGCCACCGGACCAATCAAATGATTTTGTAAAAATTATAACAGTTTATTTAAAAAAAAAAAAAAAAATACTTCCACTGTCCGAACTTAAATTATTACTTTAAAATGCTTTGATTTTTAAAGAAGTTAATACATTTCAAACATTATCTGTTGATAAAAATAATTTATTCTTAAAGGTGACTGTGCTCAAAACTGTGTCTCAACACATGGGCGTAACTAGGGGGGGGTGCCGGGGGCCTGCCCCTCCCCCCCAGAAAGCTCCTTGCCCCAAGAAAAATTGAGAAAATATGGGGCTTTCCAGGCCCACCGGAGGATAGTTGGTCCCATGTCCCCCCCCCCCAGCCAAATTCTCTAGTTACGCCCATGGAGACACCAGTTTTTTTTTTAGCTATCAATGCTATAAAAAGTGTGCCAAAAAAATTGTTTAGTTTTTAAGTTTTGGAACTTAGAAAAATAGGAGAATCTCTTCTAACTTACAATGTAAGTAAGAAATACAGTAATTTATTGTACAACTGAATAAATTTTATAATTGAAATTTTGTTTCTCTCTCAAAAATCCGCATTGTACAAATTATATTTGAAAAATCAAATATAATTGAATTGAGACGCAGCTAATAATGAAAGCTTCTATTTATAATTAATTTCGAGAGTTACAATTATTGTGGGCTCTATTATATATTTAATCATTTCGACAGCCACGGATTGAACTATCTTTAATAATCTCTTCTCATTGAACTAACAAATAAGCCACTTATCAAACTTCTAAATAAATTATTCTCTCTGTTATACACATTAGTTAGCAACTCTCTACCCGTATATTTTCTTTATCTCCTTATTAAACTTCGAAATTATTATTATTTTATTCAAATGCCAATCTTCTCTAATATTCCTTGAGGGTGATTAAAAAAAAATAAAAAAAATTACTCGCAATTTATTACACCGATAAAAGTAAAAGCTCAACCTGAGGACATTATCCGATTCATACTTACAACAATAACCAATAACAAGATTATATAATATCAAAGTTTATTGTAATTTGCATTTAATCATATTATTTACATTTTAAATGTTATTAAAACGAAATCCATTCTCTTTTTTGGTGCTTGCAATGCGTAGATAATATTTATAATTTATAAAGGCGGAGTTCAATAAAAATGTGCATAATCAAAAAATAAAGGACTCATATAAATTGCATTATAATTTGTCTAATGCTAAAAAAAAGCAAGAGTCGTAAAAAATTTTATCTTCCTTGTTGTTACAAATCTACTTTGCATAAAGTTGAAAGCATCAAATTTAAAAATATCTCTTTTGGCTTTGATGCAAATTGCATTATATTTTAAATTTAGTCCTTTAATGGGTCAGTGAAGTGTCAATTTTAACGACTATCAATATTTAATAAGAAGAGTTTTGAAATTTTAGAATATTTCAAAACCAATTGGTTGCAGATAGAAATGAATATGGAAAATTAAGTTAAATGAAAAAATAAAAGGACGTCAGGTGGAGCGATAAATTTGCTGGTTATTATTCTCCAACCCCTTTAAGGTGCGCGTCTCGGAAAACCGTTAAAACACGAGTGACTAGAGGCGGCAAGAGATGGCGTTAGTGTTCCCCATAGGAATATAAGGGACTTATTCCATTTCATTCTAGAGCTTCCGGCTAATTAATTAAAGGCAGAAAATTAATTATTCTTTAACACAATGATTACTAATTTAATTATCTACAACTTATACAGCTCCTTTTTTTAAAATATCTTTTATTTAATGCGATTAATCTAAAAAAAAAAATTATTTTTTCGAAAATCAAAAAAAAAGGCTTCTATAAGTTGTAGATATTTTAAATAGCTTTAATTTAAAAAAAATTTGAGGTCGAGAGCTTCAAAATTGTGGCCGCTGGAAACTCTCAAAATTAGCACCCCGAGACGCGCACCTTAAGTTAAATGAAATTTTGTGAAATGTAAGTTTCAGACAACAAAATGTTTAAATTTAAAGTGATACCGTTGAAACATGATTTAATTAGATAAATTAAAACTAAACACGAAATGATATGTTTCAGTATAATTATTAGGCCTATTTATTAATATGAAATATGTATTTCGACCCTTGGTGTGTGACATCTTCAGAAATGATAAATTCAAATACTTTTTTTTAATCGGGGGGTAGTACAAATTGAGAAACTGCAGCTATATTTGTTTCTTCATATATTTATTTTGTTTGTACACCTGTCGTTTCGGTTCTATGTTTGTACCATATACCACCATCATCAGACAGACAGACAATGTCGCGAGAACCACTTTTTTGGATTCAGGGGTATATATATCAAAATCTCGACATCGAGTTTTTGAGATGAATCCAATACTTTCTCTCTATATATATATATGTATACGATATTATCATATACATATAGGTGAAATGCATAAAAATCAGATGGGAAAGAAATTAAGAACAATCGCAGACTAGTGTAGCGTATTGCTTCTGTTTCCTAATTGGTTGAACAAATATTCTGAATTTTTAAATAAATAATTTTCAAGACCTATTATTTAGCAAAAATTTGATTTTTCACATTAAGAGATAAATTTTCCTTACTACTTGTATCATAAGAAAGCCTTCATAACTATTAATTAATTCCAATTTCATTTCATCAAAATTAATTCTCTCTCTAATCATATTTTGTCTGGTTTGTTGGTTAACTTAATTTTACCATCAAATCACAGCCGAAGCTAAGAAAAATTAAATCTCCACTCTGGAATTAAAAGTTGTTATAATAATAATAATAATAAATAATTCGCTTGTTAACTTTCTCAGTGACCCGTCACTTGAGAGTCGTTAAGGCAACACCTCGATGGTTTTATAAAACTGAAAATAATAATATTCCCGGCAGAGGAGAAAGAAAAAAAGGATGCAAACCATAACGCAACTGAATATTCAACGAATAACAACTCACCATCAGAGAGAGACTAATTTGCATATCTCAAGAGAGAGAGAGAGAGAGAGAGCAATGGCTTTTAAGAGAGACTCCATCTCTGACCTTGGAACATTTTATTAATCGCCTTTTTGCAATTCTATTTACCGTAATTATAATTCTCATCTCTCGCTCTAACCCCTTGATTAACCATTCTTTTTTTTTGCAATAAGCGCTTTTGTATTCATGCGTTTAACCCAGAATTAATTGATAGTATCATTGATATCAATAATTAAACTTCCATGAATGTTATTATTAGAAATAAACAATATTTTTTGCCTTAATTGTGAATGTTCGAACTGCATCTTAAAGATTGTTTTTTTTTTTTAACTTTGTCCATCAACCGTAGGTTGGGCAGGTAAAGTTAATGTTATCGTTAAAAAATATCGAATTTTTCTGAAGCTGCCAAAATGCGTTTTGAGGTCCCCTGAATCCATTTAAGTAGTTTTTGGAATGATTTCTGTGTGTGTGTCGGGGTGTGTGTGTGTCTGTGGTAATTTTTTTCGTCAACGAAAACTCAAAAACTATTTTTTCAATTGTTTTGAAATTCTGCACCCATAAACTAGGGGTAGAGGCCAAGAACTGAAAAACTTTTGGAAAACATCGGACCATTTTTTTCTTTTATAGCCTATAATTGTTTTTATATATTCAGAAACTAGACTTCCTCCCGAGTATAATGATATATAATATGTATCCATTAGAGGGGGCTCTGGGGGGAGGGGAGAAGCAATATTTTTTTTCTTGAATAGTGGGTGGGCAAAGTTGTGCGCTCGGCTTAGTCCGGCCCTTTATTTTAATTTGTATTTTATTTATTTAAGGTCTTTTTCGACAATGAAGACCATTTAGACCCCGTCTATATTTATTTCATTCAGGTTATAAATATTGATATTTGTAAACATCTAGGGGAAAAAAATTAAAGCTAATTAATTTTTTTTTTTTTAATTTAAAAATTTCCAAAATAAAATTAATAAACAAGTCTTGTGTTTCTAATTTCACCCCTTTGTTAAGCCTTATACAGAACTTTGAATGTTAGCTAACTAACTCCGACTTGGGCTCTTATTTAATTATATTTTCAGCTTAACTAGATGTGAAAAGACTTTAAGTCAGAGTCAACAAGCTTATCCGATGGATAGCTAGTCAATCAGAAGTGAAGCAATCGGCCCTAAAAGAAACCTCATTTCGATAAAATAGCCTATAATGTAAGTGGAGATGATGGATCATTAATATCAAGTAAAAGCATTGATCGATCGGAAGATAACGTAATAATTTTAATGTTCCATTAAAAAAATTAGGCATTTCCCTATCTTTTAAATTTTGTCAACCAAAAACAGTCAGACTCACTGACACCAATTCCATTTTCGTTTTGAAGGTCGGCAATTCCAAAACTGACCTTTACACGGACATAATTTTATTTTTTTTTTTTTCAAACACATTTATTACATAAAAGAAACGTTGTGAAAACTTTCTACTATAATTCATTTTTATTGATAAATTTAATTCAATTGAAAGATTAAATTTTTACGTAATTCAAATTCTATGACATTTTAATCATAATATTCCTAGCCTAGATTTCTAGGCGAGAAGTAATAATTTAATCGGTTTTTTTTCGTGGGCGATTGCTTATAAAGCCTTAATCAACCTACACAATTTTTTTTTAGAAGGGCTTAAGTCAATTAAGTTAATATTTTGCTCTTTACTTAATCGCGAAAGTGAATGAATAAATCTAAGCCTACACTTTTTTTTCTATCGATGTAAACAATGATATTGTCGAAGGTTGTTTTTTTGTGCCGCTTGATTTTCACTTTTGTCATCGAACATAAATTAAATGTCAACTCTTCAAGGAATAATGCAAAGTGAATTGGCAACCAAAACAAATAAATTATGAAAATATTAGATCATCTTTCATTTCAATTAGCAGAAAAATAAACTTCGCCTTCGTGTTTTTTTAAATAAGCCTAATCACTCTTTATTTTTAATAAATAAACAATATTTTCAATCTAATTTGTATAAAATACAAATTTTCTTCCTTATGCCATTTTTCTGTTATCATGAAATATTTAGATTATTATTGAGGGAGTTTTTAATTATAGTGCACATTTTGTATTAATTATTTATTAAAAATATAAATACTGTACAACGTCTCGAATGCTTATTCTGTGATCGTGAAGCACTGTGCACTATCTCAGACTCGAGTGAACTAACCTCTAAGGACCGGTTGCATCAGTTAGTTGACCTATAGTTAGTTTGTAATGCAGAATCCCTCTTCCGGGGGAATAAATCCTCTTCCATTTGTGAAGGTAGAAACTTCATAAAGACATATTATTAAAATTATTAAAAATAAAAATTGAAATTAATTTAAATAAATATTAATAATTGAAATAATTAATTTTAAAAAATTAATTTTTTTACCAAAATTAAAAAAAAAAATTTCAAAAAAATAAACTAACAAAAATAAACAGATATCAAAATGGCGTCGAGATCTGATGCAAGCGGCCCTAGCCTATAACATATTGTAAAATATTCATTTGATTGTTAAAAGAAGTAAAAAATAACAAATATATCTACTTCTTTTAACAATACAATGATGAAATGTCGTTTATTTTACTATAAGAATAAAACAGAAGTGGGTTTCTGCACTGCAAAAATAAGCCATTTAGCTGAAAGTCAACAAACTGGCCCTAACTGATGCATCCGGACCTAAGGGACAAGTGAAGTTAGTAGCATTTCATATGCAATGAAGTTAGCAACATATAGGCCTATACATTGCATATAAAATGCTACTAACTTCACGAAGTGTCCCTTAGAGGTTAGTTCAGTTAGTCGGAGCAAGTGCACGGTACTTGAAAATGACTGCAGAATAAATAATTGGACGAAACGTTGTACAGTATTTATATTTTTAATAAATAAATAATAAGGTACAAAATGTTCTATAATTAACAGCTCCCATAATAATAATAATAATACCAACCACAAAAGCTTCAATAAAAAAAATTTTGATTGTTTACTAGGTCCGTCGAGAGGCTTTCTGGGCCCCCGGGCTATATATTAAGCCTAATGGGACCCCTCCCTCCCACCCTCAATCTTAAGGGGGCCGGGTTCTTTATATATTTCATTTTTTTCTATCATTCATTTAGATTTGTAGCCCAAAGGCCGTGAAAATTCACAAAGGAAATCTAAGGGCTCCCAGGATTTATCACCTCCTGCCCCCCCCCCTCCTGTTGTTTAAAATAAAAAAAATCTGGTGTGACTGGCGCACAGCACACAACTTTCTCTTACCTTCGGTAATCGAAAGTTGTGTTCTGTGCTTGTCACACCAGATTTTTTGTGTCGACATATATTTAGTTCCCGACAGTACGGAACATATGAATTCAGATGTAAAAGTATGGGAAAATATTTATATTTTGTTACCATGGCAACCATTTCTCCTATCTTTCCTATGAAATACAAGAGTAAAGTGGTCTTCAGAAGATTTCAATTGCAAAATGAGAATATACATTTTAAAGAGCATCTAAAAAATAATTGATTTTTGAATTTTAAAAAAAATCGTTGGAGCAAATTTTGAGAAAATCGAAAAAAAACTGAAAAAGTACATCAGTAAAGTACTAGTACTCTTTGGCCGATTTTGATTAAAAGCTTATTTTTCCGGTCCCGGGAGATGTTTAACTTAAATATAAAATTTCAGCCTCATAGCTCAATTCCTTCATGCTTAAAATTGAATACACACACACACACCCATACACACAGACAGACAGACAGACCATGTCGCGAAAACCACTTTTTTGGATTCAGGGGACCTCAAAACGTGAAGATCCATCAAAATCTCGACATCGAATTTTTGACATGAATCCAATACTTTCTCTCTATATATATATTACATATATACATAGGTAAGAGAAAGTAAAAATTGTTTAAACAAAAGTGAGCTAGTGAGCCAAATAACTTTAAAAGGATCTGCAATCAAAATTTTAAAATTTGAGAACTTGTGACCAGCCGACCGAAAATTATAGATAGCGAGTTGGTTGCAAATATAATCCTGTCTGGATGGAATTGACAGTTCCATACTCGTTATCCAAGCGACTTACAATGGGCACAAAGCAAATTACAATTCACTTCAATAACAAAGCTATATTTCATTTAAATTAAAAATATTGTTTATGCTAACATATTTCAATTAAATGAATTTTTTCCTCAGGGTAGCGAATTCTCGCTGTGGGGCTTTATAATAAATAAAAATTTAATAACAAACAGGCTATTTTGAATCCCGGATAATAATAAATATAACTTTTGAAAGGATGAAATTAATTTTAAAAAATATTGTTTATCTTAAGTAATTTTGATTGAATTTATGATAATGGAACGAACGAGGAGCAGAGAACCAGTCTCAATTGGATTTTATCTCTCTCTAATTTACATTGGGAAATTAATTTTCTCAATAAACTTAATTAGAAAAATCGTCTCATGAATATTTTTTTTTATTAAGAAATTCTTCAGTGATCCTGAAAGCTATGCAATTCTTTGGTTTCCTTAATCTTTAAATTAATCCTTGATCTATCCAAAAAGAAGGGATCTCTATGCAAATACAATTATTGAAACTTGTCGCAATCGGAGGGTAGATTTTTATAAGTTAGAAAAGAAAAACTATTGTATATGCTAGGAGGAACAAAATAAAATTTCAAATTGAATCATGAAAGTTAACAATAACATAAGGCCAAATTAATGCAAAAAATTGATTATCAAAGGGTCCTAAACAAAGCCTAAACACAGTAAAAGCTCTCTTTTAGCGAATATAGAAGACATCTATTTACTCTTTAGAAGATATTAGAAAAAATAAAAGACTGGTTTGTCGACCCTTAAAAAAATGATCAAACTTTTAAAAGATTTTACTTTCTCTTACCTCTATATATATGTTAATATATATAGAGAGAGAAAGTATTGGATTCATGTCAAAAATTCGATGTCGAGATTTTGATGGATCTTCACGTTTTGAGGTCCCCTGAATCCAAAAAAGTGGTTTTCGCAACATGGTCTGTCTGTCTCTCTGTGTGTATGGGTGTGTGTGTCTGTGCCTGTGAACAAAATATCTCAAGAACGAAAAGAGCTAGAAGGTTGAAATTTTATATTTAATTTAGGCACCCCCATGGGACGTGACACGAAGCTTTTGAACAAAATCGGCCCAAAAGTACTAGTACTTTACTGATGTAGTTTTTCAGTTTTTTTCGATTTTCTCTAAATTTGCTCCAACTATTTTTTTTTTTAATTCAAAAATCAATTATTTTTTAGATTCTCTTTAAAATGTATATTCTCATTTTGTGATTGAAATCTTCTGAATGCCACTTTACTCTTGTACTCCTTAGGAAAGATAGGAGAAATGGTTGCCATGGTAACAAAATATAAATATTTTGCCATACTTATAAATTGTACATCTTGAAAATCGAATGTACCGTACTGTCGGAAACTAAATACATGTCGACACAAAAAATCTGGTGTGACAAGCACAGTACACAACTTTTGATTACCGAAGGTTTGGATATGGCATAAATATTTTTCTAAAATTGAAAAACAAAATTAATCTGATTTTTCTCTTCCCGACTAAAAAAGACAAAGAGGAACAAAATTTAAAACTTATAAGACAGAATCAATGCCGGATTACTCATTAGGTGGATTAGGCGATCGCCTATAGGCCCCACGCTTTTTAGGGGCACCGCAACATTAGATTTTTTAAACTCTTTTTCGGCATCTGAGGTCATTTAGACTCAGCCCTATTTATTTAAATCGATTGGTAGCCAACTCAATTGAAATTAATCTCTACCGTGGATGCGAACCCGGGACCTCTAAAAGTGGCAAGCATCGCAGGGGAGTATATATAATTATTTTTCAGGGGGGGGGCGAACTCATTTTTGAAGATTTAATCTCCCCCCCCCTCCCTTTATAAACATATTTTAAAATTGTTTCATCCAATAAGAAATGCTTTATAAAAATTATGAATATAAATTTCGATTTTTCCACGAGCCCTTAGGGAGATTTCAAACATTTCGGGGGGGCCCCTAAAACTGTTATGTAATAAAATTATACTGGGAAAATGGGAACTGGGAAAATTAGCCGACAGGGCCCCTCGATTTTGACTGCCTAAGAGCAAAAAAATATAAGCAGCAACCGGACCTTAGAAGAATTCTGCCATTTAAATGAATAAACTAAGAATCGTAAAAAGTTGCCTCGAGGGCAGCAAGTTTGACATGAATGTTGTATTCCCTAATAGTTTAAAAAATAATTTATCTACTCTGAAATATATTTTTTTAGAAAAAAAAAAATGTTTCTTTGAACTGAAATGAGCCGGTTTTTCTTCTAGTGTTGTCGCAATAATTCCAAGTCTACCTAGTAATTATATTTGGATATTAATTTTTAAAACAATTTGTGGTTTTTCATAAATTAGGTATAGAATTTAGTTCAAAAATAATAAGTCATTGTAATTGCAATTTTATTATATGAAAAAAAATTTTGTTAGATAAATTAAAACTAAAAACACGAGGTGATTGATATGTTTCAATATATAATTTATTGGTACATCGATATTTGGATCAAGAGCTAAATCAGTGGTTTCCAAACTTTATGTTACCACGCCTCCCTTAAAAATATTTATTCTTATGACGCCTCCCCCATTTTATAAAATAATACAAAAACAAAAATTTTTAATGCTAAAAAATATAAATTTATATAAAAATATTTTTTGTATTTATTCTTATTTATATTAAAACTAACAATCATTTGGAAAATTTTTCCTGGTGGCCTCCCCCTTAGACTAGTACGCGCCTCACAGTATGGAAAACGTGGCATAAGGGTATTTTATGGCTGGTGGAATTTGTATCAGGAATGAAAGAAGAAAACGCAACCAGAATTTTTTCTTTAAAAATATATTTTAACAGCTTACGTTTCGGCCTTGGTAAAAGCCATCCTCGGATGCCCACTAACAGCTCCGAGGATGGCTTTGACCAAAGCCGAAACGTCAGCTGTTAAAATATATTTTTAAAGAAAAAATTCTGGCTTCGTTTTTTCTAACTTTCATTCCTGAAGAAAAATTATTTTCACGACCTAGGGGGTGCCTAACTTAAATATAAAATTTCAACCTCCTAGCTCAATTCCTTCATGCTTTAAATTGAACCTATACAGACACACAGACAGACCATGTTGGGAAAATCATTTTTTTTGATACAGGGGGCCTCAAAACGTGTATATCCATCAAAGTCTCGACATCGAATTTTTGACATGAATCCAATCCCCTTCTCTCTATATATATGTATATTAAATTATACATTTAGGTAAGAGAAAGTAAAAATTCAAATCCGAATTGAGATTAGTTCTATATACAAAAAGATGCGGTAACTCACCCCAGTAAAATTCTAAGTGGACTAATCATATCTCACTTTTCTACGTAATGAAAAAATCCCTACAAAATTCTACAAGGGGTTCGATGGGTTCCTAAGTTACCCAGTGTTATTATTATCTGTTTAAGAGAGTTTCGAAATCTTCAAAAATTAATTCCGCCCCAGTAATAAAAAATTTTAGAATGACATTAAAATGTTTCTATCCCACTATGCTATTTGCTAAATATTGAATATAAATTTCAACTCAAACGGAATGCACTTATTTTTTAGTAAAAGTATTAAAAAATATTAATATCTTTGTGCATTATAGGGGATGGGGCATTAACCCCCCTGGTTAATGCCTTCATACCTCCCCCCCTTAAGGAAATGCGAGCCTTTCCCGCGAAATTACTCTCAAAATAATTTGAATACATTTATAAATAATTATTTTAATTTTAATTTTATTTTGAAATTATTTTATTTTAATTTTCAACCCTTAATCCATCCCTGAGTAAAAGTGTATTAAAGAAATTTTTTCATGACTCCATCATCATTAAGCCTACAGCCACAGATCTTTTTCGATTAAAGAAATTTGTTTAACAAAAATATAGGCCAAATAGAAAGAATATAATGGTAAATAATGGTGACTTAAGAAAAGATTTTTAAAACGCCCTCAGGCTTGGTGTAGTGTCTACCTTCTATACCGAATGTCGAGGGTTCGGACCCCTGGCAGTCCGAAATGGATACCAAATAGCTTAAATTGAAATGCCTGGACCCAAAATATAAACGAAATTGGGCGGGTTGAAAAGGGGGGGGGGGGGGTGGGGGGGGGGGGGGGGGGGGGGGGAGGGGAAAAAAAAAAAAAAAAAAAAAAAAAAAAACCCTCTACCCTTAGTGAAATACAAAATATTTAATTTCATATTCAAAAGAATCAATCGTTTTTCGCAGTCAAATTATTTGTTTCTATCATTTTTTTTTCAACGATAAAATGCATAATAATTACCTTTAATAAGACTCTCAAGAGGGTGTGCTGGTTGACAGTGAGGTCAGGGTGGGTTACACTATATTAATTATTCACTTTGATTCACTTTAAACACAATTAGCTGGGCGCCTGCTAAGCCCCGACTCGACTGAACGAGAGATTCGTCTCTCTTTGTTTTGAAATAAAATAGATGAAAATAACAATTCCCTTTTTATTAAAAGTAAAAAAATACCTTTTACTCTAATCTAACTATATTTAGAGCTGGAAAAGAATGTCAACAAGTGATTTGGAATATTCCAAGGCCTTTCTTAAATAATCAACCCTTCATCCCCCCTAATCAAAATAATAATCAACGCTATTTTTTGAATGTTTTCTATTTATTTGGCTTCGATATAGTTAAAATAAATTTAAAAAACATTTTTTTTAATTTTTCAACCCCTTATCCAATCCTAATAAATAAAATAATTAACAATGCTATCGCCTTCGGGGAGGTTCGCGTCTAGTCAGAAAAAATTAAAACCCTGAAAAACTTCTCTGGATCCGCCTTTGGGTTTTACACATAGTATAATTTTCTAGAATGAGTCTTTCTTTATGCCAGTGGTTTCCAAACTTTATGTTACAACGCCACCCTTAAAAATATTTAATATTATGACGCCCCCTACCCCACACATTTAATAAAATAACAAAAACAAAAATTTTTAATACTAAAAAATATAAATTTATATAAAAATATTTTTTTTATTTATTCATATTTATTATTTTAATTAAAAATTCCGTCCCAGAATCTTCTAAATTATTTTATTTATAAAACTAGCAATCATTTGGAAAATTGATCTTGGTGGCCAATATTTGCGCCTCTCCTTAGACTAGTCCGCGCCTCACAGTTTGGAAACACTGAGCTAAATGCAATAAATTAAAATAATAAAGAAAATAAGGATGTCTAAGAGAAAGTATTGTAAGGGTTAAGGGTCTCACTAACTGCTAACTATCGACCAGAAAGAAAGAAAGGATGCCTGCAGGTGAATTCCTTTTTTTAACTTCCTAGTGAGATGTGATCTACAGTGATAAATAAGCAAAGAGGTCGATGCAAACGAGCTGCTCACCAAACAACACAAGTGATAACATGTAAAGAAATATTTTCTAAATGTCTGCTTTTATAAATAGAGATTTTAAAACAAATATTCATTTGTAATATAAATCAAAGAAAGAGAAAAGATATAAAATAGAAAATAAAGAGTTTAAAAACCAGCAATGGCGAAATTGCAGCCAAATTAAATAAGTTTTTGCCCTCGGGGCTTGGTGTAGGGGTTAGTGTGCTAACCTCGTATACCAAAGGTCGCGGGTTAAGACCCCAGGCAGTCCGATTTTGGATACCAAATGACTTAAATAAGAATGCCTGGACCCCCGATATGTTATATTAATCAATAACGGATATCGTAAAGTATTATATGACCTGAGTTGCTGAAAAGACTGTGAGTGTGTGTGAGTGGAGTGTGAATGAGCGAAAAAAATAAATAAATAAATAAATAAATTTTTTCAATATATTATTGTTCTATAATAAATTAAATTATCAATTTCACAAAAAAGTTAAATTATCATTAAATTTTTCAGAATGTTGAAAATACTGTACTTTCTCTTGCCAATATAGAGTAATGTATTCATGTCAAAAACTCAATGTCGAGAAAATATTTTTCTGATAGAAAACAGTTTAAATTTGTTTATTTACAATATATGTATATGAGTTGGGGTGTAAAATGGCTTTGTGATTAAAGGAAATAGCATTGAGTATGGTTCCCCCCCCCCCGGGTAAAACGAGCTTTCCCTTGCTTGGTGTAAACGCACCTTATCAAAAATGTTCAACCTTCTTTCTTTAATTATTTAGTAGAAATAGCCAAAGTTAATTAACAAGTTGATTTACTTTTGTGTATTTTTTCAGAGATTCAAAAATAATAAATAATATTTAATATCAGAAATTTAATGAGATCTGGCGACTGATATTGCAATTTTTTTAACTGTTTCGGTTTCATACTGAACCATCATCAGGCTTAAAAATGAATTAAGACATTACAAAACAACGGAACTAGGGCCGGAATTACAAGGGGCAAAGCATAATTTGCCACCCCCTTCCCTCCTCTCCCCATAGCACTATAATTAAACCAAATTGATTTTAAAATTTTAATCGTTCTTTAAATTTGAATCTAAAATTTTCTCGACTCTAAAACCCTAGTCCCGGGCCTAACCATAAATCCACCAAATTATGGCAATTCTTGTTTCTTAGAGGGGTTGGGTATTTGAAATACGAATATATTTATAAATTATACATAACAAAGTTAAATAGAATTTGTTAAATTAAAATTAAATATACAAATTAAACACTATTTGTTTCAAAGGTTTTATTAATTAAAAAATTAACACTCGGTACGTATTTCGACAATTCCTTGTCATCATCAGAAGAATGTAAACACTTCTGATGATGACAAGGAATTGTCTGAAATACGTATCAAGTGTTAATTTTTTAATTAATAAAACCTTTGAAACAAATAACCTAGTGTTTAATTTTAATTTACAAAATGTTTCAACGAGAAGCAACGGTCGAAAGTTTAAATCTTAGAATTTGTTAATTTCTTGGATGCCTTTGATTGCGATATGTTCACTTTTCAATAATTAACTTTCTTAATAATTAATTTCATTTAATACCCAAAAAATGACAGCTCTACATTTGAAGCCGAAACTGTCTCCAATACTCTTAAGTCTCATTTGGTAGAGGCTTATTTCCTGTGCCACCCGAGGCACATGGCCACCATGCCCCCTCCCCCTAGTTCCGGTTCCGAACGGAACCACCAGAATTCATCAATATCACCAGTGATGAAAAATATAATTATGTTAACAATGTACTGTTTATATAATCAATTCTGATGGTTCCTTTTTTTTATAAGGTCTTAATTCATTTTTAGGCCTGATAGATAGTTCAGTATTGTGACTGTAAGGATAAAAAAAACAGCTTCAGTTTTCTCTCTCACCACTTCAATTTATTTGCAAATATTTCGGCTCCTAGCTGCTAATAAATTGAAGTGGTGAGAGAGAAAAAGGAAGGTGGTTTTTTTTTCCTTATCGTCCCAATCTACGATTCCCAGCTATAAACAGCATGCTGTGGGTTGCCTGCCTTCAAGGAGTTGTTGGGAATTAGAAAAAATAGATGTGATATGTTTTCAATTTCTTTATTAGTTCCAGCTTGATGATCGTCCGACTAACAGACCAAGATAGAGGATCCTCCCCAGTTAGTGAGTAATGGCATTTTATAAAATTTTTCAAGACATAATCCCCCATTGGGAACAGTGATACACATGCAAAGACGTCCAGATGCTAAGTTTGCACTTTTCTGAGGAAATCTTTGTATGTGTTTTTTTGATCCTCAACCTGATATCAAATTTTGTTTTTCGAATCTTATTTTAAATTATATTTTGATTTTCGAATTTAAAATTTTGTATCTCTATCTCACTCTCTTTTTGGCTTCCCAACAAGTGTTTAAAAGAAACTATTAAAAATTTGAATTATCAGTTGCCAGAGCTCACTAAATTTGCGTTATTAAATATTGTCTAATATTTATTTATTATTTCATAATTTCTCAACAAAAGTAAACCCTCAAGAAATCAACTTCTTTCTTTAAGTCCCAAGTGAACCTGAGTCTAGATTCTTTTTTACTTTCTCTTACCTCTATATATAGAGAGAGAAGCTTTTGAACAAAATCGGCCAAAGAGTACTAGCATTTTACTGATACACTTTTTCAGTTTTTTTTTTTCGATTTTCTCTAAATTCGCTCCAACGATTCTTTTTAAATTAAAAAATCAATTATTTTTTAGATGCTCTTTAAAATGTATATTCTCATTTTGCCATTGAAATCTTCTGAAGACCACTTTACTCTTGTACTCCATAGAAAAGATAGGAGAAATGGTTGCCATGGTAACAAAATATAAATATTTTCCCACGTTTATAAATTTTACATCTTTAATTCAATTGTACTCTACTGTCGGAAACTAAATACTTGTCGACACAAAAATCTGGTGTGACAAGCACAGAACACAACTTTCGATAACGGAAGGTAAGAGAGTTGGGTGTTGTGCGCCAGTCCCACCAGATTTTTATATGTAGACTCGTGGGCAATTCATTCAATACGACTTAGTAAACCCTTCCACAAGGCCTTTCAAGCAATAACTACTGTATATTTTCTCGTCAAAGTCAGTAACACAACAAGAATTATATTTTTTTTTCTAATATTTATTTCTCAACTAATAATAAAATGCATTAAATATTATTTTTTTCAGATTCCATTCTATTGGAATAGAAGGTCAGATTTTCCATTATCATATTATTTATATTCCCGGTGTTAATTAAACTTTTCATTTGTGTTGCATGCAATACAATTAAGATAGCCAATGCAGGGTGTCTGACCTTCATCTTCCAGGAGTGCACCGCTTCAAAGGAGTCCCTGTCGGTGGTGGAAAAGGCGAGCACGCACGCCTGGGCCCCCCGGTAATACGCCTTTGTGATAGCATCGAATTCCTCCTGACCCGCCGTATCCCAGAGCATGAGTCGCACTTCTTCGCCGTCCAATCTGCAACAACAAACACAACAATTAAATTAATTTCTTTGTCTTTTTTTCGGCATCGGAGGCATTTTAGACTCCGTTTCTATTTGGTAGTCAATTCAATTTAGAAACTTAGAAGCCAAAGTGTTAACATTTAGTAAATAGTGTTAAAAATGCCATGTCTAGGGGGTGTCTTTAATATTTTAACGTCGTGTTTAAAATAAAAATGGCGTCCTTAACCTAAAAAGTAGGGCTATGATTTTGATAGCTTTGAAATTAAAAGCAACAGTCGTCGCTATTAAAACTTTGTTTAGAGAATAGCATTTTTTTAACGCTGATTATTTTTACATTACTTTTTAACACCTATTTGTTTATTTAAATTTTAACGACTGTTTTTAGAGAATTTTGACCATGAAGAAAATGAGCTAGAAGGTTGAAA
This sequence comes from Euborellia annulipes, assembly GCA_023213315.1. Classification (NCBI taxonomy): domain Eukaryota; kingdom Metazoa; phylum Arthropoda; class Insecta; order Dermaptera; family Anisolabididae; genus Euborellia; species Euborellia annulipes. Next base: position 30,643 of record JAKCPI010011356.1, read on the forward strand.
TTTTATATTTAAGTTAGGCACCTTCCTGAATCGTGAAAATAAGCTTTTAAACAAAATCGGCCAAAAAGTACTAGTACTTTACTGATGTACTTTTTCAGTTTTTTTCGATTTTCTCAAAATTCGCTCCAACGATTTTGAATAAAATCCAAAAATCAATTATTTTTTAGATTCTCTTTAAAATGTATATCCTCTATTTGCCCTCAAAATTGTTTGAAGCACACTTTACTCTTGTACTTCATAGGAAAGATAGGAGAAATGGTCGCCATGGTAATAAAATATAAATATTTTCCCATGTTTATAAATTTTACATGTTTAATTTTAAAACCGCCCCCGAGTTTGGCGTAGTAGGTAGAGCGCCTCCCTCCTATACCAAACGTCGCGGGTTCGGACCCCAGGCAGTCCGATGATTTTATTTAAGCCATTTGGATACCAGATGGCTTAAATAGAAATGCCTGAACCCCAAATAGATATATTAATTACAACGGTTATCGTCTAAAGTCTTAAATGGCCTAAGTTGCCGAAAAGACTGTGTGAATGTGTGTGTGAGTGTGAGTGTGAATGAGAAAAAATGTGAATGTTTAAAAAAAAAAAAAAAAAATTTAAAATACCGGCGGAAACTAAACATACGTTGACACAAAAAAATCTGGCGTGACAAGCACAGAACACAACTTTCGATTACCGAAGGTTGCTCTCAAGGGTGAATTAGCCTCTAAAGTTTGCCAAGCCCTGCTATAGGCTATACAAAATTCTACATATCTAACTCATTAGAAAACGAACTAGAAGATATTTTCAAATTAAATTCAATGAAAGAAAAACATTTAAAGCAAGCTCAGAGGTTCATTTTGAAGATTTTAATATAAGTTCATTGCCTTCTATGTGTTAATTGACTGGAATAATGTTTATTCATAAAGACTACCCAAGCTAATACTTCCTGCATTTATTTTTTATTTATTAAAATATACTTCAAATTTTGAAAATAAAAGTAAAGTGTAACTGCCTTAGAGATTTTATAAAATTTTATCTGAATGCTTAATTTTCAAAATAACCTATGAAAATTAAAAATGTTCATGAAATGGAATTATAATAGGTCTAATCTATAATTTCACGAATCATAAAACCGACCGTTACATAAATAGAGAAGGCCGAAATATCGTAGAAAAAAATAATTAGTATTTTTTTTGGCTGACAAATAACTGCCACTTAACTTCGTGAACATCTGGCAAGCCACCTTCTAGGCCCATACCCCAATTATCAAATCACTTTCGTCTAAAAAAATCCATCAGCTGACAGCGAAATCATTTAACCCTTCTAACCTATTAAAGTTTCGGATCATAAACAACATTGTTATTAAATCTATTAATCAAAACATATGTGAGAAAAATGAAAAAAAAAAAAATTAAAGTAATTTTACCTACTAGGCGTTCTCTTATTAATTTTTTTTTTTTTTTAAGACTCATCCTATTTTCTTAATCCGTCCTTTGCTAATCACGAAACTAATTAACCAATAAATTTCCCTAGACAAAGATAAATTATTAGAAAACTTGTAAGTGAAATCGTGAGAGAATCCAAATCCCATACGAAATGATATAAAAAAAACAACTTAATTTTAATAGTGGAAATAATACAGTAAATGGACTTTAAGATTTTCGTTCTTAAAATTGGTTCAATGTGGATTGCGATTGAAATGTAAATGATAATTAAATAAAGCTTGTTTGATAAGAAGACGTGTGGCTAAACTGCGCGAATACCAATGATTGTAATTATTTGATTTTTAATAAAAAAGTAGAAAATAAAGTCTCTTGTTATCATAAAATCTGTAACACATGACGATATTACTCAAATTTTATAAGTAACGAGAAGCAATCACAAAACGTTTTAATAATAGAATGTTTTAAGGTGCGCGTCTCGGGGTGCTAATTTTGAGAGATTCCAGCGGCCACAATTTTGAAGCAATCGACCTCAAATTTTTTTTTAATTAAAGCTATTTAAAATATCTACAACTTATAGAAGCCCTTTTTTTGATTTTCGAAAAAATAAAAATTTTTTTTTAGATTAATCGCATTAAATAAAAGATATTTTTAAAAAAATTCGCTCTATATCTTATAGATAATTAAATTAGTAATCATTGTGTTAAAAAATAATTAATTTTTTACCCTTAATTAATTAGCTGGAATCTTTCAAATGAAATGGAATAAATCCCTTGTATTCCTATGGGAAAAACTAACGCCATCTCTTGAGGCCTAGAGTAACTCGGTACTGAATTGTCTTCTAACGGTTTTTCGAGACGAGCACCTTAAATGGACAAGCGATTTAGTTTGAAATATTTAAGATTATATTTGAGAACATTTTTATAATCTCCATTTACTTGAAACCATATGGTCCATTGAACTAATAATTAGTAAATTATAATCAATTATTACAAAAGTAATAATACATTTAAGAAAATTTGATAATAACTCTCGTTTAACTATAGGGATGGATTACATGATAATAACTAGGAAAATAATCGATAATAATTGTTTGCTTTTTTAACCAATAAAAAATAATACAGTAATTGAGTAATTATAGTTATTGAAGCATCTCTTTGTTCTATTTATTAATTAAAATTAAAAAAAAAAAAAATTAATATCATATTCAATGCATATGAAAATTGTGAGAGAATCAAAAAGAAAAATATTAAGTTGCATTTTTATTGAATTGACTGGACTTCGATTTTTTTTTTTTTTTAATTTAGTCAATTTTGGACTTTGATGGCCATTTTTGTGTTAGTGAAAAATCAATAATGGAGGCTACTGCCCTCTTGTTTCTTGAGGAGTTATTTACATAGAGACTCTTCCTTTGTCTGCTCACCCCTTTCCTTCTCGGTTATAGTGATTAAATGATAGCCCGTATATAGACCTACCTAGGCAGGTGGGGGCAGGATTGGAGTTTCGAACCTCACCCTTAGGACCTTAACCAATTCTTAAGAATAATAATGAGAAAAATATTTAGGCTATATCAAGTTTTGTAAGTATTTGCTTAATTTTCATTTGTCTAAAAAAATCATAATTTGTCAGCCAAGTAGTTAGTCCATATCAGATTTTAAAAATAAAGAATCCACTCTCTAAATAAATTTTCACCTTGAAATTTGTAAATAAATTAACCAAAAAAAAATTTAACATTTCAAGGAAAATAAAAAGATAAGTTATCAATATCCATAGATATAAAAAAAATAAATAAATAAGTCTCAATTACATGACAACATGCTGTCTAGTAGGTACCTTAATGGGAAAACAAGGCAAAATACTTTTATATAAAAAAAAATTACAGAAAGAAAAAATAAATTACATAAAAGTAAGTTTATATCGAAGGACGATTTTTTTTTTTTATATATTAAATTTGTGTGCTGAGTTAAACTAAAAACACCTTTTTGATAAAGATCAAGGCTGATTAGGCTAATGTCATCGGATGCGCTTGCAGACCCAATAAAAGTGACCATAAAGAAATCCCGTGACCTGGATCCTAGGGAAGGTCAATCCGGTTGCAGTGAACGACTTCACATGAGATGCAGCAGTCAAGTCAGTGTTAAATGAAAATTTTATGACTGTCTGCTTCTCTCTCTCTCTCTCTCTCTCCATCCCGGAACTCTCTTTTCTTTCGAGAAATTCGTTCCGGGGATTTTAAAACTTGATCTTTTTCCAAACGGGTATCAGTTAAATAAAATAGTAAATTTTAACAATAAAAATCTGGTGTAAAAGCACAAAACACTCTTATTTTTGGTATTCGATAAATTGATGTTTTTTGGCTGTGGAGATTTACTCAGGATTCGCAGGGACTTTGAGCCAGGAGATTAAATAAAAAAATTTTTATTTAATTTTTATTTGCCGACGTTTCGGTCCAATCCGACCTTCATCAGGGCAAATAAAAATTAAATAAAATATTTTTATTTAACTCTTGGCTGCAAAGTCCCTGCGAACTGAGTCTTATTTTTGGTAATTGAAAGTTGTTTTCTATGCTTGTCACGCCAGATTTTTTGTGTCGACATATGTTTAGTTATGTGCCGAATTATTAGAATTTAAGATGAATAAAATTTATGAATATGGGAAAATATTTATATTTTGTATACAACTTTTCTCCTAGCTTTCCTATGAAGTATAAGAGTAAAGTGTGTGCTTCAAACAATTTTGAGGGCAAAATGAGAATATATATTTTAAAGAGACATCTAAAAAATAATTGATTTTTGAATTTTAATCAAAGATCGTTGTGAGAATTTTGTGAAAATCGAAAAATACTGGAAAAAGTACATCAGTAAAGTAGTAGTACTTTTTGGCCGATTTTGATTAAAAGCTTACTTTCACGCCTCAGGAGGGTGCCTAACTTAAATATAAAATTCCAACCCCGTAGCTCAATTCCTTCAAGCCTAAAATTGAACCAGACAGACAGCACCAGGCAGACACGCTATGTCGTGACAACCACTTTTTTGGATTCAGGGGACCTCAAAACGTGTATATCCATCAAAATTTCGACATCGAATTTACTTTCTCTCTCTATATATTAACATATATAGAGGTAAGAGAAAGTAATATATATATATAAGCTTATATATTTTTACAAATTTTATATAGATGGCTGAAGAGTAAGTGGTTCAGGAAAAGGATAAAAATGCAGCCGACAATAAAAAACAAATTTAATATACTCTGTCGACGTTTCGTAACTTCACCGCGCCCATCATCAGGACAACGGAACGAAAGGTATAACTAGAGATCGGTTTTAGCAAAATGTTATTGTGAATTTTATAAGCAATAGACATTTAATTTCTACACCAATTACGAAAAACTAAGTTTAATGAGATTGCATTTTATGCTTTTTGAGTTTTCATGCTTACCCCCCCCCTTGAATTGGCCATTGGTATGAGTAGAAGTTGCTTATGCTTTTTTTCAACTTTTATGCTTATTGAACAACTTTTTTTTTTAAGATTTGCTTTTTGAAATTTGCTTTTTTGCTATTTGCTTTTTTTGTCCGGTTTTTAGTCAAGAGTGTTGATGGAGAGAGCTCAACATATTCATACAAGGACATATAAATAATATACACGGTTACATACAACGGAATTATATGAAAAATTCTATTTGTGAGACAAACGCTTATAATAATTTAAATAATTGCTAAAATTATTTTGATTTCGAGTTGGGTATCTGCTGTTTATCATCCGAATGATCGGATAAGTTTTAATTCCAATACTAAAGGTTTTAAACGCCATATTTTAAAAAAAATACTTTCTCTCTCTATATATTTCATATATAGGGTAAGAGAAAGTAAAAAAGTAAAGAAAGTAAAAGTATTTTTTGACATAATTTCTATAACCTAAATAAATTATATAAAATGAATAATACTCAATAATTTCAAATTTTATTCCTCAATCAAGTCTTCCTGGTTCATTAACAAAATATTTTTAATTAAACCGGCTTTTTTTTATCCAACCTGATTTAGGCAGGAATTTTATTCATGTCCATTTTTGTTTTCATTCTGAAGGTAAATAATTCTAAGAAATTTTTTCTCTTCAATTAAATAAGAATTTATTATTATTATTATTATTCAAATAGGCCTATTCTAATTTTATAAAAATTCCTACGTCAAAAGTCAAGTTCAAATGGAATAAATATAAACGTAGTTAAGTACTAGTACGGTACTTGAAGAAAAACAACGGGGAATGGAGATATTTTCATTTTGAAAAATAAAATCTGGTGTGACTGGTCGCACAGCACACAACTTTCGATTACCGAAGATAAGAGAAAGTTGTGATCTGTGCTTGTCACACCAGATTTTTGGTGTCGATATTTAGTTTCCACCGATATATTAATTTATAAATTTGGGAAAATATTTATATTTTGTTACCATGACAACCTTTTCTCCTATCTTTCCAAAGAAGTACTAGAGTAAAGTGTGATTCAAACAATTTTGAGGGCAAAATGAAAATACAAATTTTAAAGAGCATCTAAAAAATAATTGAATTTTAAACAAAATCGTTAGAGCGAATTTAGAGAAAATCGAAAAAAAAACTAGAAAAGTCCATCAGTAAAGTACTAGTACTTTTTGGCTGATTTTGTTTAAAAGCTTATTTTCACACTCCAAGGATGGAGCCTAATTTAAATATAAAATTTCAACCGCGTAGATCAATTTCGTTCATGCTTAAAATTGAACACACACAGACAGTCAGATCATGTCGCAAACACCACTTTTCGGATTCAAAACGTGTATATCCATCAAAATCTTGACATCGAATTTTTGTCATGAATCCAATACTTTCCCCTATATATATATACAGTATATAGGTAAGAGAGTAAAAAATTGATTATTACGATTTATATTATATAAAATATTTATTCTATATTTATCCCCGAATGTTCTATTATTTCTTAAAATTATGAATGTGAATTTAATAGTAAGTGACAATTCAATAGACTATAAATATTTAATTAGATGTGACAAAATGACATATTTCGTTGGCTGAAGATAACAATCAAATCAGTAGTGCATAAAAAAAACGAAAGAAATTTGCATAGGAAAAAGAAAAAAAAATAAATCTATCCATATTAACATCTGAGATGAGATGTGAAAAAAGGTGTAAAAATATTAGCCTGTCAAACAAAATGAAACTTGGCATGAATTTTCTTTTCAAGAGAGAGAGGATTCGTCTACGTAATAAAATTGAATATTGATTTTCGAGAAGAATAAATTTAATTAAAAAGAAAATAAATTATAGTTGACCAGGAAATATAATAAAATATTCATATTGATTTACTTTATAAAAAATAGATCACTAGCTGGGTAGTCTGCCTACTGTAAGCCCTAAAGTCTATATTAGGTAGCAAATTAAGTTTTTTTAATTGAACTTTAAAATTCAAAGATCCACGTATTTTTTAAAATTATTAGTCTAATGTAAGTGTTAAAGAAAGTAGAGATAGAAATCTCGCCTCTTGAGTCACGTGTTTATTTGGGGTTCCAAGCGATGAAATTTTTTTATATTGTCTATCAATTAATTTATAATAGAAAAATAAGAACGAGTTTTCTACCCCCCGATCCAGAAAAAATTTATTACCGGTACGACTCATTCACACCCGGAAAATTTTACTTGTCGGATAAATATTTTCTGCCTTCGAGCCCCCCATTTTGATATAATTTCTATTTATTTAAGATTTAATGTTTAGAAAGAAATTTCGCCAAAATCTCGTTTAGAATTGAAAGTTTTATAAGATTGCGTCAAAAGCGTCTATATAATTAATAAATATATAAATACTTTCAAAATAAAGGGAATTATCATATAGATTTGTAGTAGTTATTTATCATTTTAATTTTGACCAAATAGTCCAAAAAAATGTTTATTTTTGACCATAGGCGCCGGAACTGGGGGGGGGGGCAAGGGTACATTGCCCCCCCTGGCATCCTACAGGGGGAGGGGGGCAGAGGGGGGGCAAAATTTCTTCTTTTATTTCATTTATTTTTAAAAATGATATATTTTTACTTTTTAAAAATAAAATCTTCTAAATTAAAAAAATTAAAGGAGTAAGAAATTCATTTTTTTCAAATTTTTTCGAAAAATTTTTGATAAAATCACTGGCAAATTTTGTAAAATTTTAATTTTATTAAAATTGTGATTTTATTTAAAATTTTTAAGGTTTTATAGTGGATTTGTTTTTGTTTTATTCTATTTGAACATATTAAACTATTTTAATTTTCCTAAAAAAAAAAAATTTTTGCCCCCCCCCCTGATTCAAATTCGTTCCGGCGCCCCTGTTTTTGACTGCTTGTCCATCAAAATTATTATAAATTTCAATTTTCTAATGTGAAAGCTCAAGGGTCTCTTCTCGCCAGGCGAAGAATTATTTCAATTAATTGGATACTAATCTTTTTCTTTCTTAATCCTTAATCCCGCGGTGCGGGGTCGGCGGAGGGGGTGGGAGGCGGGAAGGAATATAACAAGCCGGCCCATTGCACGGTCTGACGCCTGTTGAAAATATAGAAGGAAAGAGACTGACAAGCAAAAAATAAAAGAAGTACTGCCAGTCCCATCTAGGGCAGCTCGTGGTCCCCATATCCATATACCCACGAGATGTGAGCAAAATTGGATACCAATCAATTGCAATAAATAGAGACGGGGTCTAAATGGCCTCCGATGCCGAAAAAAAATAAATTAAAAAAAAATCGAGTTAATATTTAGAGGATATGGAAAAAAATAGAAATTTTTAATTTTTAAATCGATCTGGATAGTAACAGGTTCGAATGATCTTTATGACCCTTAACAAGTAAGAATGCTCGTGTCATTGTGAGATATTGTTTAGAATGAAGAGGAGGATTTGTAGAAGGCAGAGTGGAGCCCCGTTAAGAAGCGGACACAGGCCAGCCAGCGTCAGAGTCTTGAGTCTTTGACCGATTTCAACAGAAACATGTTTGTCCAGCCAGTCAGTCAGTCATCATTCATGTTCAAACATCCGATACAACCAGCTATTTTATTCGAATGCACAAGTATGTAGGTAGAGTGGAGATGTATGTGTGTGTATTTGTTTGTTAGACAGACGGACGTCTCACTCTATAGGTTAGTTAGATATTCTTTTTGTAATTTTTTTTTCTATACAGGTCACTTGAACAGGTCTTCTTTCTTTCTTACCTTTTGCTATCCGGTTTTTTTTTTTCTATATTCAATCGACTTACCTAATATAGAAGAAATTTTATTTATATAAAAGAAAATAAAACTGAATTTAATAATTTAAAAGAAAACTAAACTACTCTCTGGTCTAAAATACAATTCCGTTAATGGAATTAAAATATCCGGATAACAAATTTGGCGATTTTAAGAAGTAGCCAAGATTTTTTAAAAGAAGCATCTATGGCAATTTAGAGCCAGGGGCGGATTAAAGGGGGGGGGGGCGGTGGGGGCGATCGTTATAAAAACTAGTAATCTAAAGAAATTATGATTTCCGCTCTTTAATTTCAATTGAATTTGTTACCAATCAATTTAAATAAATAGAAAGTGGTCTAAATGGCCATAGATGCCGACAAAGTCCTTAAATAAAAAAAAATTAAAAAAAAAACCGCCCCCCCCCCGACAAAATTGCATTAATCCGCCACTGTTTAGATCTCGTTCCTATTTATTTAAATTGATTGGTAGACAATTCAATTTAAATGAATTTTGCGAACCTACTGTAGATAAATAAATTACATAAAAATAAAACAGTAAGTTATAATTATTAACTAATTTACATTATTTCTTTTTTAATTCGGAAGGGGCTGCAACCTTACAACAAACCTCTGGCTAGGTATTTATAAGAAATATATGATAGTCAAGGAGGCGATTAGCCGAGGGGGTAAATCATTTAAGGTTATAATCCTGAGTTGAAGAGTCGACTCTATTTCAAATCTACTTCATGGAAAAACTCAAAGAGGAAGGAAAAGGGAACCCATCTCAGTATTACTCCCATGAAATTTACTTCTCAGAGTAACCACAACGTGTTAAGTCTGACACTAATGTCTGAAGAGAGATAGGATAACCAACTGCGCGGCCTACCAAAGGCGTTTGCATTCAAGTCTAATGAAAAACCTAATAAATATCATCTAATAATGTTGGGTTGCGAGGATGCAACCTCAGAGGTTTTGGACCAATGAAAATACCAATTCCAATAAGAGACGTTTCGGCTTTTCGCATATTGGAATTGTTTTTTTCATTGGTCCAAAACCTCTTAGGCTGCTAGGCTGCATCCTACCTACCCAACGTTACAAAATCTACAGCCACTAACTCAACCATCATCTAATAAATATAATCAATAGTGAAGCCAAACTACAATGGTGTTTTTTGAAGCAACTTTTGTTGAGCCATTGTACATTGGTAGAATAGTCGCTTTTACTTTCTCTTACCTATGTATATATGTAATATATATATAGAGAGAAAGTATTGGTTTCATGTCAAAAATTCGAGGTCGAGATTTTGATGGATCTTCACGTTTTGAGGTCCCCTGAATCCAAAAAGTGGTTTTCGCGACATGGTCTGTCTGTGGGTGGGTGGGTGTCTGTGTGTGTGTGTTCAATTTTAAGCATGAAGGAATTAGCTATGAGGCTGAAATGTTATACTTAAGTTAAACACCCCCGGGACCGAGAAAATAAGCTTTTAATCAAAATCGGCCAAAGAGTACTAGTACTTTACTGATGTACTTTTTCAGTTTTTTTTTTCGATTTTCTCAAAATTCGCTCTAACGATTTTGATTAAAATTCAAAAATCAATTATTTTTTAGATACTCTTTTAAATGTAAATATATTCTCATTTTGCTCTCAAAATTGTTTGAAGCACACTTTACTCTTGTACTTCATAGAGAAGATAGGAGAAATGGTTGCCATGGTAACAAAATATAAATATTTTCCCATGTTTATAAATTTTACATCTTGAATTTTAATATATCGGCGGAAACTAAATATATGTCGACACGAAAAATCTGGTGTGACAAGCACAGAACACAACTTTCGATTACCAAAGGTAAGAGAACGTTGTGTGCTGTGCGCCATCACACCAGATTTTTTGTGTTAAGGATCAGCGACAAAAATTAAGTTTCAAGACAGTCATTAGACATCAGTATATGATAAATATAAATTTTAATTTTAATGATATAAATGGCTACCAATCAATAAGGACGGAACGTTTAAATGCCGAAAAAGATATTATGCAAAATAAAAAATTTATAATGAAATGGGAATAAATTTAGAAAATAGGCTATATATTAATATATTTAACTTTAAACTCTTTAAAAATATATATATATATCTATTATGAACGGTAGTCTAATGAATGTCTTGAATCTAAAAAAAAATAAGATAATGTAAAATAAGCATTCTAATTATCGTAATATTCAAGATGTACTTGTTAAATTCGATAACGCTAACTCGTTATGGCCTCTACTCTTGATAATTAATATAATAATATTAATTATATCATTTCACAATTGCGGAGGCACGCTTTTTATTAAAAGCAGGCAGATATTTAATAAACAAAGTTATAATAATATAAATCTTTCTTTTAAGAGTATTCATGAAAATAAAATGAAATTGTTCACTTGTGACAGATCCTTTTCATTTCAGGATTAAATCGTGTGATTTAGTAATTATTCAAATTAAATAACTAAGCATTAGTCGAATAATAAATAAAATAAAGCTTTCTTTTTTTGGACGAGCCAAGGCTTTCAAAAAAGGTGCGTGATTATTTGTCGTATTAGAGAAAAAAAAATATCAAAAGTCAATAAATTATTATTTTAAAATAAAGATAAAGCTTTCTGATAAATAATTTCAGATATAGAGGCGCAGGATCATACAAAAAATAAGAAATTGATTGAAAAGCGATGTATTTAGGATGCTTTATATGAGGAATGGTCCTGTAACTGACCCAAATAAATTAAAAAAAAAAAAAAAAAAAATTACAAAATTTAAACTTCAACGTTTAAAGACTAGTATTTTTCTTTTCAATTGATTTGAATAGATCTGCCTATTATTTTCGTATTTTTTTATTTGACCGACCTGTTTGTTCTTCGTCATTAACCAGAGCATGACTATTTGGAAGGTTTTATTTTATTTTTTAATTAATTAATTAATTTCCATACACCCACATAGAGCATGATTCTTAATATCCGGAGTCAATTAGGTGGGGCATAACGGGAAAGACAAATTTATTAAATGTTTCTAACTATGATATAATCAATTTAAAAAATAAATAATGATCATAATTTATCACATGCTGTTAAAGGCTAAAATGATAATAAAATAATTGCTCGGAAATTTGCATAATTAATATAACGACTAGTTATGCTATAGGCGATAAAAAAGATCGTAATTGTACTTGGTATCGTATCAAAAGGAACGATACTAGTAAGTATCGAGTATTTTTTTAAGTCTTCAGTATCTTAGATCTTTTATACTTTAAAAGGTACATTATTAAATTACGATATACTGTATATTGCGGACCAGGCATATTTATTTATTAATGTTGGGGAAGGAAACAAGTGCCCGCCCCAGTATTAGTAACAACAACACGTCAAATGACTTAAGTAAGACTATTTTTTATTAAAAAAATCTTCGCTTATTTATTTGTTTTCAAATAGAATAGCTCAACGGTCGGTAACCTTTTCTGAAAGTGATCTGAACGCTGATATAGCTACTAGCTACACGACCTTCAAGATAACGATATAAATCTCTTAAGAGACAAGTTGACAGAATTTTAAATGAAGCTTTTTTTTTTTTAATTTTATAAAAAATCAGATATATGATATGAAAAGAATTCGGTTGTTTTTTTCAACAAGCAAAAAAAAAAAAATACGTGAGCCGATGAAGAGGAAAAAAATGTAAATTATAAACATAGAGCCAAGACAACTTGCGAAATGACTCTATGTTCTTTTATAAGAAACTTCAAAAGTATTAAATAAGTCAAACAAAAAAATAATAAAATGATATCTCTTATTAAACAATGAATTGAAATTTCAAAAATTTTTAAAATTTAGGGCAGTGAGCAATTTATCTATGAAATTTCTATTTTATTAAAAAAAAAAATTAATTTCATTTAGGAATTTAGGAAGAAATTAAAATAACAAACGAAAAGTTGTGTGAGCAGAGCACAGAGGTAGTCATCAGGAATTCCCTTCCCATAAGTGTTGTGGCTACTCATACTGGGACGGGCTCTTGTTTCCTTCCCCAACATTAAAAGTTTTATTCATTCTACAATACTTTTTCTGTGAGGCCAGGAATTCAAAAGCTTTAAAATATACAAATAAAACACTCAATTGCTTCAAGTTTTTTATTGATTATAAATCAACACTTAGATCGTATTTCTACACTGGTGTCATCTTCAGAAGTGATTTTCAACATTATTAAGTTTTGATTTATACTCAATAAATTATTTGAAAGAAATTAGTGTTTTATTTGTATATTTTGCCTACGGTCGAAACCTCTAAGGTAATTCAAAAGCTCCCTAATATTGAAGAATTTATTTCATTTTCTTGCTGAGTATGTTAAGAAACAATTTTTTTTAATTATATAAAATCCGTACTTTATTCGCTAATATGGAAGAATGTTCCCAAGAAATAGAAAAGTTCGAATTTCGTAAAGCAAGTGCAAATTGAAAGAGGAAAGACCTTACTGACAGCGAGGGGCATAAAGGCTCATGGTCTAGATCTCATGCTTGCTTGTTACTTGTTTGTTGCAATTCATCTCTGAATTTCAATCAGTACAGGCAATCGAAAATTGCATAAGATTTGAATTGGATGGAAAACAATAAACGATGAATTTAACTCACGATGTTGATGGGAATGAACCATAAATAATATAACTAATAAATACAGTGTGGTTCAAAAAAAACAATTGATAGACGTATGCTATACGAGGGGTGATCAAAAAGTAAGGTGTCTTTTTATTTTTATCAAAAAATATTTATTTATTCATCAATATTTATGTTGTCAGCTTCAAAGTAATCCCCCTTAAATATAATACACGTATGCCAGCGCTTTTTCCGATCCTCGAAGCACTTCTGATAAGAACTTTTTGATATAGCCTTGAGCTCTTTCAACAATGAAGACTTTATCTCCTCAATCGTAGCAAATCTTCCATTTCATGGTTCTCTTCAGTTTTGGGGACAAGAAAAAGTCGCAGGGGGCCAAATTCGGAGAATATGGTGGCTGAGACATGATTGTGGTGTTGTTTTTGGCCAAAAAATTACTCACAGGCAACGATGCGTGAGCAGGTCCATTATCGTGACTTGTTTTTCCACAATTATGCTTCACGCAAATGGCGCCAAACTTCAAGGTAATACTCTTTATTAAAAGTACAACCATGTGGTAAAAACTCCTGAAGCACAACGCCATGGTAATCGAAAAAAACAGTGAGCAAAATCTTGTGTTGGGACGTCCAGGGCGAGTTTTTTAAAATTAAAGTTTCGTCATTAACATCATCTCGGCCTTCTTGGAAGAGCTTGTACCACTTATAAACATTTTTCACTCAGAGTAGACTCACCATATGCTACTGTCAACATTTCAAGTGTTTTGGATCACTTAATTTCATTTTTTACACAAAATTGAATGCAAATTCTTTGATTTATTTTTTTCGACAGCAGAAAATCGCCGAACATTTTTACACCCTACGCACCTTATGCCTGTCACAAATAAATAAATGAAGCTGTCAAAATATGCTCGTGGGTGGTGTATCAACACAAGAAAAATAAAACATAAGGAAATCGACTGTAGGATCTCGCGAAATTCAAAAAGTCACCTTAATTTTTGATCACCCCTCGTACTTTTTATAAAATCAATGCACAAATCGCTAACTGAATACATTAGTCCTTAATCTTAAATAAATTTCTATAGAATTTTTTAGGAAAGATCAAACTGAATAGAAGATAGAAAATAATAAATTCAATTTCAAATTAGCTCTCGGGCTTGGTGTAGTTGGTAGCGCGCCTGCAGTGTATACCAAAGGTCGAAGGTTCGGATCCCAGGCAGTCCGATGATTTTATTTAAGCCATTTGGATACTAAATGGCTTAAATAAGAATCCCTGGACCCCCAATATATATATTTACAAATAACGGGTTTCGTAAAACGTCTTAAATGGCCTAAGTTGACGAAAAGACTATGTGAATGTGTGTGTGAGTGAGAGTGTGGATGAGAAAAAAGTGAGTGTTTAAAAAAGAAAAAAAAAATTTAAATTATTACATATAAATTATATATGATAGGCTTCTTAAAAAAAGTTATTGTTGCACTAAATTCTACCGAAAAAGACCTTAAAAAAAATCTATTCAGTTTATGACAAAATTTTCACAAAAAGTCATTGACACTATTATATTCAGCAAGCGAAATGTAGAGATCTATTTTTCTGGGAATGCGGGAATGCATTTGTAAGAAATTACATTTTTAGAGTAAAGCAATTCAATTCTAAAAAAAAAAGCTAGTTTAATAGCCTCCTAAAAAAAATTAATATTCATACGGAGGAGTTGGAAATTAAAATAAATACATAAGATGCCGTTAGATGTGCTTGGTTTCAGATTAATATCTATATAACTATATATGTCTTTGTGCAGAATCCTGAGTAAACAAACAGGATTCCTTTGGGCGAATCTTACTATCCCCCCTCCCTCCTCCCCCCTTCTCCTTTAAAAAGTAAGAAAAATTTTTATTTTTTATTTTCTTCCATATTCCAAATAATATGAGCGAACACTTGATTTTTTGCCGATTTCTCACTATTTTTTTAGACCAGTCGTTCAAAGTCTCGTTTTTTTTCCAAACCAATCATTCACATAATTTGTTGAAGATAAATTCAATTAAAAATTAAAATCCAGTTTTTCCTTTTTACCGGTTTTATAGTATCTTTTAATATTATTTAAAATCAATGAGAGGAAAAAAATCAGCTAAATCTATAATTTCTAATAAAAAAATTGGACAATTCATGACTCCAACTTTTCAAGTTTTTTTTGGATAATCTCGTTATGAGTTTTTCGAATACTTCACAGTTGGACAGAGGGCAGAGGATTGACAAAATACCTATATATACTAACAGCCCTAATGCTCTGAAGATGGCCCGAGTCGGGACCGAAACAAGAGCAAGGAGGAACAATAGACAAATGAAATATTACTAGCTATACTCACTCTTATCTTACAATATATAAACAGCTATAAACAAACCATTATACAATTTTTTAATTTATTTAAAGTCTTTTTCGACATCGGAGGCCATTTAGACCAAACCACATCCCTATTTATTCAATTGCTATTATTATATTACTGCAATGTTGCAAATGCCAGTCTAGCCAGTCTAGCAATAGAGTAGAGCAGTGGTTTCCAAACTTTATGTTATCACGCCTCCCTTAAAAATGATTAATATTATGACGCCTCCCCCCCCTCTCCCATTTTATAAAATAATACAAAAACAAAAATTTTTAAAAAATATAAATTTATATAAAAATATTTTTTTTATTTATTCTTATTTATATTAAAACTAGCAATCATTTGGAAAATTGGTCCTGTGAGTAATATTCGCGCCTCTCTAGGGAAGCGCGGCTCAGTTTGGAAAACGCTGGTATAAGGGTATTTTATGGCTGGTGGAATTTGTATCAGGAATGAAAGTTAGAAGAAAATGCAACCAGAATTTTTTCTTTAAAAATATATTTTAACATCTTACGTTTCGGCCTTGGTAAAAGCCATCCTCGGATGACCACTAACAGCTCCGAGGATGGCCAAAGCCGAAACGTCAGCTGTTAAAATATATTTTTAAAGAAAAAATTCTGGTTGCGTGTTCTTTTAACTTTCATTCCTGAAGAAAAATATTTTTCTCAAATCTTATTTTCACGCCCTAAGGGGGTGCCTAACTTAAATATAAAATTTCAACCTCCTAGCTCAATTCCTTCATGCTTTAAATTGAACCCAAACAGACACAGAGACAGAACATGTCGCGAAAATCATTTGTTTGGATCCAGGGGACCTCAAAACGTGTATATCCATCAAAGTCTCGACATCGAATTTTTGACATGAATCCAATACTTTCTCTCTATAGGCCTATATATGTATATTAACTTATACATATAGGTAAGAGAAAATAAAAATTCAAATCCGAATTGAGATTAGTTCTATATACAAAAAGATGCGGTAACTCACCCCAGTAAAATTCTAAGTGGACTAATCATATCTTACATTTCTACCAAATGAAAAAAATTCCTACAAAATTCTGCAAGGGATTCGATGGGTTCCTAAGTTACCCAGTGTTATTATTATCTGTTTATGAGAGTTTCAAAATCTTCAAAAATTAATTCCGCCCCAGTAATAAAAAATTTTAGAATGACATTAAAATGTTTCTATATTACTATACTATTTGCTAAATATTGAATATAAATTTTAACTCAAACGGAATGCACTTATTTTTTAGTAAAAGTATTAAAAAATATTAATATCTTTGTGCATTATAGGGGATGGGGCATTAACCCCCCTGGTTAATGCCTTCATACCTCCGGGGGGGGGGGGGGGCCTTCAAGGAAATGCGAGCCTTCGCCGCGAAATTATTCTCAAAATAATTTGAATACATTTATAAATAATTATTTTAATTTTTATTTTATTTTGAAATTATTTTACTTTAATTTTCAACTTTTAATTCACCCTGTGTAAAAGTATATTAAGGAAATTTGATTAAAAAAAATATATATATATGTGTGGATGTGGTGAATGAGAAAAAAAGGTGTTTAAAAAAAAAAGATAAAAAATAAAAAACTAATTTTTTTTTTCAATGACACCTACACTCCCCCTCCCCCTTTCAACAGCTTATATTCTCCCTCTACCCTTAGTGAAATACAAAATATTTAATTTCATATTCAATAGAATCGTTTTTAGCAAATTATTTGTTTCTATCATTTTTTTTTTCAACGATAAAATGCATAATAATTACCTTTAATAAGACACTCAAGAGGGTGTGCTGGTTGACGGTGAGGTCAGGGTGGGTTACACTATATTAATTATTCACTTTGATTCACTTTAAACACAAAAAAGAGAGCAGCGCCTGCAGTCCAGCAACGCGCTCGACTCGACTGAGCGAGAGATTCGTCTCTCTCTTCGTAAAGGAATAAAACAGATGAAAATAACAATTCCCTTTTTATTAAAAGTAAAAAAATACCTTTTGCTCTAATCTAACTATTTTTAGAGCCGGAAAAGAATGTCAACAAGTGATGTGGAATATTCCAAGACCTTTCTTAAATAATCAACCCTTCAACCCCCCTAATCAAAATAATAATCAACGCTATTTTTTGAATGTTTTCTATTTATTTGGCTTCGATTTAGCTAAAATAAATTTAAAAAACATTTTTCTCAATTTTTCAACCCTTTATAATCCTAATAAATAAAATAATTAACAATGCTATCGCCTTCGGAGAGCTTCGCGTCTAGTCAGAAAAAAATTAAAACCCTGAAAAACTTCCCTGGATCCGCCTTTGGGTTTTACACATAGTATAATTTTCTAGAATGCGTCTTACTTTAGGCCAGAGTGGTTTCCAAACTTTATGTTACAACGCCGCCCTTAAAAATATTTAATCGTATGACCCCCCCCTCCCCCCACATTTAATAAAATAATACAAAAACAAAAAAATACTAAAAATATAAATTTAGGCCCTATATAAAAATATTTTTTTTATTTATTCATATTTATTATTTTAATTAAAAACTCCGTCCCAGAATCTTCTAAATTATTTCATTATTTTATTTATAAAACTTGCAATCATTTGGAAAATTGATCTTGGGTGGACAATATTCGCGCCTCCCCTTAGACTAGTCCGCGCCTCCCTAGGGAGGCGCGCCTCACAGTTTGGAAAACGCTGGAGTAGAGCAACAAAATGTACTGTGAAATTTCAAGTGGGAGGACCGGGTGTAAAACGTCCCTCGGTTAGAATTGATACAGTACAATAAATAAACAATATTTACAATAAACTTGTAAATGACTAGCAGTTGAAATGGTAAATTGAAAAAAAAAATCTTAGATATTTATAAACTTTTTGATTTAAAGTAAGTAAAAATTAAGGAAATTATTAAAATGTAAGGAAAAAATTACTAATTTAGTAAACATGAAAATTTTAAAGAGGTCCAAGTAAGTAATAAAATAAAATAAAAAATAAATTTAATGAGTTTACTTTTCTCCAACTTGTTATTGCTTTTTTTTTTTTTAGTTGTTAATCTTTAAAACATGTTTACAATTTTTATCTCTACTTAACAGCTATATATTAATCACATATTTAAGCTTTTTTTTTTAATTGAATAATTAATAATTTAATTGAATAATGAATGTATATTTCAATAAACAAGGCCGAAAATTTGTGAAATGTCTAATATTAATAAGCAAGACTAGCTGAGTAGTTCACTCGAGCTCGAACTCAGAGGGCCGAGAGGTGCTTCGCCACCCCTGGATCGCCAAGATAATAGGCCTACCAAGGGCGGATCCAGAGGTGTTTCGGGGGAGGGGGGGGGGGTAATCTGGTGTGACTCGTCCCACAGCACACAATTTTTTTCTTAATTTCGGTAATTTAAAGGCGCAATCTGTACTTGTTTGCCAGAATATAAATACAAATCAAATTTTTAAGTATTAATTTTTAAGATTTTACATTAAAAATAAATTTTTTTTCGAAAAAAGTATTTTTTTTCAAATCTCGGGGGGGGGGGGAGGGTAATTATCCCCTTTACCCCCCCCTTGTATCCGCCCTTGAGGCCTACTATTTTTTTCAAAATGAGCTCTTGGTTTTTTCTTTAAATTGGGAGTGTAATTTAAATATTTTCTATTTTATTTATTTAGAATAATTAAATTTTTAGAATTTTTTTATTTCTAGGCACTCAAAAAGAGTCTTTTCAATGAATCTATTCGAAATTAAGTAACTATATAGGATGAGTAACGTAGTAATAATTTGAATATCTTAAATATTTTGGGGAATTAATTAGAATCAAATTTCTTCAATATTTGAACACGAATCTAATTTCCTTTTGGCAGCTTTATGATTTATGGCCACCTCCAGGCTGACCCTTTGGCCTCATCCTTCTGCTGTTCTTACTAACCTACTTGAACTTAAGGTCATTCCTTAACATCTTAACACTTGCATTGTAACAATAATCTAAATTGGCGAAAAACTTGCTCGCGCGAAGGCGGGCTTTGCGGCTAGTTATTTAATAAAAAATCTTATATTTGTGATTAATATATAGCTTTTAAATGGAGATAATATTTTAAAGATTAAAAACTTTGAATCATTCTCATAAAATCCCCTAATTAAATCTCGAAATTAATTAATTCAATAATTAATCATAAAAATCTGGTGTGAGCTGGCGCACAGCACACAACTTTCTCTTACCTTCGGTAATCGAAAGTTGTGTTCTGTGCTTGTCACACCAGATTTTTCGTGTCGACATATATTTAGTTTCCGCCAATATATTAGAATTTAAGATGTCAAATTTTTATAAACATGGGAAAATATTTATATTTTGTTGCCATGGCAACCATTTCTTTTATCTTTCCTATGAAGCACAAGAGTAAAGTGTGCTTCAAACAATTTTGAGGGCAAAACGAGAATATACATTTGAAAGAGCATCTAAAAAATAATTGATTTTTGAATTTTAATCAAAATCGTTAAGAGCGAATTTTGAGAAAATCGAAAAAAACTGAAAAAGTACATCAGTAATGTATTAGTGCTCTTTGGCCGATTTTGATTAAAAGCTCATTTTTCCGGTCCAGGAGGGTACAAAACTTATATATAAAATTTCAACCTCGTAGCTCAATTCCTTCATGCTTAAAATTGAACACACCCAGACAGAGACAGACACACACAGACAGACCATGTCGCGAAAACCACTTTTTTGGATTCAGGGGACCTCAAAACGTGAAGATCCATCAAAATCTCGACATCGAATTATTGACATGAATCCAATACTTTCTCTATATATATATATTACATATATACATAGGTAAGAGAAAGTAAAAAAGTGCAAAATGGCTGTTATATATTAATCGTAAAGAATGTAGATGCGCAGCCAGGAGAATAAAAAATTATTTAAATTCTTTTGGTCGACGTTTCGGAACCAAATCGCGTCCTTCTTCGGGATCAAAAGTTGTTAAGCAATACACATTACACTGAGAACATCTATGAATTGCTTAACAACCTTTGGTCCCGAAAAAGGACGCGATTTGGGTCCGAAACGTCGACCAAAAGAATTCAAATAATTTTTTATTCTCCTGGCTGCGCATCTACCTTCTTAACGATTAATCATAAAATATAGCTATAGACCTATTTATATTAAATTTTCATTTTCAAATTTTTATAATTTCCTGCGACCTGAGTATAAGAATGTTAAATAAAGGGTAAAGGCCAGTGGCGTAACGTACGCCCCCGCAGACCCCGCGATGCGGGCCGGGCTAAAAATCTGTAGCTCCGATAAAAGCGGAAAAATTTAAATTAAAAAAAAAAATAATGAAAATTTCTCTTTAAGAGGGCTCGGGCCCTCAGGGCTCCGATAAAAACGGTAAAAAATTTATTTAATGAAAATTTCTCTTTGAGAGGGCCCGGGCCCTCAGGGTTCAGGGATATACGGTATTTTAAAAATATTTTTTGTATGGTCTAATAATGGGGCCCGAAATAAAGATTTGCGGGAGGGCCCAGCTAAAAAACGTTACGCTACTGGTAAAGGCCTTACGTATTCTCCTCTTCTAAAACCCGAAAAAGACAAAAAAATATTTGATTTGTATTATTTAATTAGTGCAAATAAAATTTCCCTTTAAATGACCTATAAAATTTCAATTTTTTATTTATTTACCCAAAAATGTCAAGTTAAACAATAAAAGAATTCATTTTCACTCTAATATAATAATATTTATAATAGAAATTTTGTACAATAAAAAGCGAGACATAACCAAATAATGTCAATTATTTATTTACTTTTCCATAACTTTCTTTTTTTTTTGACTGCTGGTAGGCATGTAAAATTGCAAATAAAATAATGAAGAAAAGAAAAGCCATTATCCGAAATTTAAGAGACCAATCATCTCAACTTTCCCAGCATAAATGATTCCCGCCCGTTAACAAGACACGATTAATGTAGGGAACAAATTTTTCTCTCTCTTTGTTAACAATCGAACAATGAAAATAATTGAGACCAGATGGATTTATTTTTTTGAAATCGAATTTTTATTGATTCTTAACAACAGAGTTTGCGCATTCTATGAATATAAATTTTATCATGGGTCAATGTATTTAGGGAGAGGCAACTAACTCTTAAAGTCTCGTTAAATTAAGAAAATAATTACACAGTCTTTTCGGCAAATTAGGCCATTTAACCGTTATTTGTAAATATATATCTTTGGGGGTCGAGGCATTCTTATTTAAGCCATTTGGTATCAAATAGTGCCTGGGATCCGAACCCCTGACCCTTGGTATACAAGGCAGGCCCGCTATCAACTACTCCAAGCCCGAGTGCCGCCGATATATTAGAAATCAAGATATAAAATTT
Organism: Euborellia annulipes; assembly: GCA_023213315.1. Classification (NCBI taxonomy): domain Eukaryota; kingdom Metazoa; phylum Arthropoda; class Insecta; order Dermaptera; family Anisolabididae; genus Euborellia; species Euborellia annulipes. Next base: position 52,648 of record JAKCPI010011356.1, read on the forward strand.
ATAAACATGGGAAAATATTTATATTTTTTGACCAGGGCAACCATTTCTCCAATCTTTCCTATGAAGTACAAGAGTAAAGTGCGCTTCAAAAGATTTCAAGGGCAAAATGAGAATATACATTTTAAAGAGCATCTAAAAAATAATGGATTTATGAGTTTTAATCAAAATCGTTAGAGCGAATTTTAAGAAAATCTAAAAAAACTGAAAAAGTACACCAATAAAGTAGTAGTACTCTTTGGCCGATTTTGTTCAAAAGCTGCGTGTCACGTGCCAGGAGGGTGCCTAACTTAAATATAAAATTTCAACCTCCTAACTCTTTTCGTTCTTGAGATATTTTGTTCACAGGCAGACACACACATAGTAGCATATCCCGAAAACCACTTTTTTGGATTCAGGAGACTTCAAAACGTGAATTTAACAATTGAACATTTATTTATTCCAAGAAATTGTTAGAAAGAAAATACACTACATAGTCAGTGACAAAGAGATTCCGAGATCTTCCCCTTAAGGGTAGGCAATCATTACGCTCGACTGTCTATAGGGTTGCCTGGAAAACGGCATTTCGTATTTTTACTGATGGTGCAGCAATTTAAAACAAAGCGTTGAACATTCGATATATTATTTTATAAATAAAATAAGGAAACAAGAAAAAGTTGAATAATAAAACGAAATAGGAAATAACAAAACGGAAATTGCCCAGCCCTCAGAATCTTAATGAAATGAAAAAATTCTTATATTATTCAAATTTTATTTTTATTGTTTCTTATAATAAAATGAAAGTCCAATTTATATAATTTTAATTAATGTACCGAATGAGATCAATCATACGACGCGATATATAGCCTAAAGGACAAAATTAAAATTAGATGAGCAAATTAATAGAAAGTTTGTTAATTCTGTGCTGTTACAAAGTGAGAACGAAAAGTGATTGTCGGTATATTATTAATTGTGTTTAATATATCTCATCTTGTTAGGATTAATTAAAGATTTGTCCGAATTAATGTTATGATGTTTAAAAATGTAAATGGAGTGAAATAGACATGTTTGAAATAAATCTCAAAATAAATGCTATCCCCACCCACCCTCCCTTCGTGGACGAGTGGTTAGAGATAGTGATAAATGTCAAAAGCGATGAGTGCATATTTTAGAGAAGTTCGATAAATATTTAAAACATTTGGGTACTAAATGATAAAAAATTATGGTCCTGATGAGTTAATGTGCCTGGACTTCAATATGCAAATTAAACCAAAAAAATCTGGTGTGACTGGTCGGATAACACACAACTTTCTCTTACCCTTCGGCAAGAGAAAGTTGTGTACGGTACTGTGCTTGTCACACCAGATTTTTTGTGACGAGATATATTTAGTGGGCACCTAAGTTCCAAACTTGACCACGCGATTTATAGATGGCGCTGAGCTACGAATGCTTCCACATCAGTAAAGTGTACTTCAAAAAAATTTCACTTAGGCCCTATATATTTTTTAAAGAGCTTCAAAAAAATAGATGATTTATGAATTTTAATTAAAATCTTTGAAGCGAATTTTGTGAAAATCGAACAAAAACTACTTTTTTGGCCGATTTTGTTCAAAAGCTTATTTTCACCCCTTTGGAGGGGGGAGGGGGTGCGTGCCTACCTCATATATAAAATTTCAACCTCCTAGATCTTTTCGTTTCTGAGATATTTTGTTCACTGACAGACAGACAGATCAATTTGTGGGAGTAACTTTTTTGGACTCAGGGGACCTCAAAACATGTATATCCATCAAAATCTCGACATTTAATTTTTGACATGATCGCAATATTTTCTCTCTCTATATATTTGATAAATAGGGTAAGAGAAAGTAAAAATTGACTTTTTTTAGTTAAACATCCAGAGTAAAATCCAAATGATCTATTCATCATTTTGGTTATTAACAAGCAATGAATTAATGCAAACCTTAGGCCTATATTTAAAAAAGCAACTTTAATTAGTATAGTTTTAAAGTAAAAAGTAAACATAATTAGTAAATCAATAATAAAAAAACTGATAAAATACGAGAGGCGTATTAGTCATATTATGGCTTATTATGTGTCACTTCTTAAAATTTATTACCTGAAGGGACCTAAAAATTAACCTATATAAATTTATGATTAATAAGAAAAATGTCAGAGTGAAATTTTCACCATTAAAATGAATAAATTATCAGTAATAATGATAGATTGACTAAGGCGACAGAGAAGTAATAATTTATCAAATAATAGTAAGAAAAATCATAAACATGTAGTATTTTGAGGTCAGTGAACTTTATGGAGGAATTAAATCCTCCCTCTTCTTCATAAAATAAGACAATTTTATTATCAGAGATTTTATTATTCCTTGAGTTTAATATTCTGTTTAATTGGACGGTAAGCGCATGTAATATCGTATTTTGAAAATGACATTTGTCTTTTTTGGTTGCCTGTCATCCAGCCAACCAAAAACAACCCATTATAATTCTTTGATGTCGAAGTTTTTATAAAAATGCATGTTTTGAGGTTCCCTGGGTCCAAAATAGTGGTTTTCGCAAATTTGTGTGTCTGTCTGGTCTGTTTGTGATGATTTTAAACATGAAGGAAATGAGCTTCGAAGTTGAAATTTTATATTCAAGTTAGGTACCCTCCTGGACAGTTAAAACAACAGTTTGAACAAAATCAGACCAAAAAGTACTAGTACTTTGCTGAAGTACTTTTTCAGTTTTTTTCGATTTTCTTAAAAATGGCTCAAATGATTTTGATTAAAATTCATAAATCATCTATTTTTTAAATGCTCTTTAAAAAGAATATCAGTAAAGTTTTTCGTGAAAATCGTTTGAAGTAGACTTTACTGATGTACTTTTTCAGTTTTTTGGGATTTTCTCAAAATTCGTTCCAACGATTTTGAATAAAATTCATAAATCAACTATTTTTTTATGCTCTTTAAAAAGTATATCAGTGAAATTTTTCGCGAAAATTGTTTGAAGAACACTTTACAGATGTGGAAACATTCGAAGCTCAGCGCCATCTATGAATAGCGTGGTCAAGTGTGGAACTAAATATATCCCGACACAAAAAAATATGGTGCAACCAATCACACCAGATTTTTAAAATTCATTTTCCGGCTCTAAGGTGCTCTGGGAAACTAAATATATCTCGGCCCGCTGTGCGACTGTCACACCAGATTTTTTTAATTTGTCATAAATTTTATTTGAAAGGTGTTTTATTTATATAAAGTAAAATATTGAAATAATTAAACCTACAGTACGTATATAGGGTATAATAAATTATTTTATTTAACAAGTAAATAAAACTACCTAAAAAGGGAGAGAGAGAGAGACATAAAAAGACATGTAAGAACAATTAATTGGACTGGAATTATTACTGTATATTTCGTGTCTGGGATACAAAGATCTTTTCTTTTTATGGGCATATCATTTGACCTGAGGTCACCGATTTAATTTATTTATCAGAATAATTAGTTAAGATAGGATTTACTTTCCTATTTAGTTGAATATAAATATTTAAAAATATTTTATGATTCGAAATTTATAAGGACATACCAACTGATTAATTTTGTATGACGTAACGAAATGACCAAACAAGGTGTTACGAAAGTCACAAATATCAAATATCATTAAAAAAAAATGAAATAAAAGATAAATTGAAATTTCATTTTTTCTAAAAAAAGATGAAATTTATTATCTATATTTTTTTTTACTTTTTTTATTTCATTTAAAAAATGTGCAAAATAAAAATAAGAGAGCCAGACTTGTAAAAAAAAAGTAAAATTTATTAATAGGTTAAAGGTTATCTAATTTATTAGTCCTACTTAGACTTAGATCATTTAATGACTTAGATCTGTTAATTATTAACGAAATTATTAATAAAAACGTGAGCAAAGAAAAAACACAAGTATACTCACTGGACGAAAAAAAATGGACCTCTTGTTCTTTTAGAAGTATAAATAAAGATATCAGATTCAAAAAAATATTTTTTTTAATAATATATAATAAAGTTAGTGCCCGTGAACCTATGCTCCAAGAGGATACATTAGGTTCTCGTAGATAGGGTTCGCTTTTTTAATTCAATTGAAGTCCATTTTTTTCGTCCAGTGAGTGTACTTGTGTTTTTACTTTGCTCACGTTTTTATTAATAATTTCGTTAATAATTAACAGATTTTTACGAATGAATGATTTTTAGAAAGCCAAAGAACTATAGAATATCGTAAATATATGTTTTTTTCATTCAGGGATATCTAAAATTGTATTAGGGGTGACCAAAGCAAAAAAAATCTTGAAAATTTCGATTTTTTAAAACTTTAAGCCGTTTGCGGCACGTCTAAATGACCTCCGATTAGGATGAAACTTTAAATTTATATGTATTCCAACTATCTGCATAATCTGACGGGGTGTCCCGTTAAAAATAATTTGAACATTCTAAATAAAAGCCGTTTTAGAGCCCATTTTCGACTAAAATCTATTTTGCTCTATATCTCTAAAACTGTGCCTGATGGAAAAATTCTAACTACATATCTGAATTTCAGAATGAAAAAATGTACTAGGTTCACTTATCAGATTTCGGGTTGCTGGAAAAAAACCTTGTCGACTAGTGTTATCAATCAATTTCAATAAATAGCGACATGGTCTAAATGGCCTCAGATGCCGAAAAAGAATTTTAAAAAAATCTAATGTTGCGGGCCCTGGGGCCCATAGGCGATGGCCTACTCCTTAATGGGGGTAATCCGGCACTGGTTCTTCCCCCTTGTGCTAGCGGTCAGGGATTCACGTCCCATGAGGCAAAAATTCATTTCAATCGAATTGGCTACCAAATAAATAGGGACTAAATGGCTGATGCCGAAAAAAATCTTAAATTAAAAAAAAAATACTAGTAATCTTTAGTTGTTGGCAAAATAAATAGGTTAAATACTTATTTATTTTTTTGTATACATATTAGGAGAGATCAATTATGTTACGTAAAAGTTTTATGTATTATGTACGCCTGCTTTATTATTGTCTTATTTACAAGATCTCTTGGCTGTATTTTTCTTAACTATATGTTAACAAAAAAAGGGCCCCCAAAAAAAATATCTTTTTTTTTTTGGGGTGGGCTTCCTTCCCCCCCCCCCCCCCCCCTTACAAATAACCCAAGTAATTAGTAATGAAATTACAATTAAATCCAAAAAATGTGCTATTCAAATAATATTAATAGTCTATATAAAGAGCTAAAGAAATGAAACAGGAATGAATAAAAAATTCCTGTCCTTGCTCATTTGCATTTCCTGAACGGGAAAGGAAGATATTAAATGAAATAAGTTTCTCCCATCCTTGAATGTAATAATAAAATTGTCAGCAAGTTGGTTGGTCCTCTTTTTTCTAGGTCAGATTACAAATGGTTTTCACTGACCATCTGACAGCAAAAGGAAACTTTGCATTTTCAAATGCTTAAGCTTAATTGTTTTTGATGATGCGAAAGTCAATGAAGAACAAAAACGTGTATAGAAAGAAAGAAAAGAAATCATATGATATTAAGGATAATTATATTCACAAATAAATCATTTAAAGTCCATCATGGTTTAAGTTATTAATCGTAACTTAATAATAGGAAAGTTGGTTCCTTTAGTCGGTCATTCAAGTTTCGATAAACATGTTCTTAGTAGATAAGAAAATTTCGATTTCGTATTAAAAGAAGAGGTGAAAAAATTAATTTGCTCTTTTCACAGCCTAAATGAAAGACTTGTAAATATGTTAAATCAATTGCCCCCTACAAACCAAAAATTGGACAGTGAATTTATTTATAATAGGGCGATCAATGACAGGGTGGCAGCCAGGAAGAGGTGTCTTGATATCAATAAAACTCGGTTCGGTCCAAATTTATGGGACCTTCGTCAGGTAACCGGGAGCTGTTATATGTGAATTTACAATAAATGTAGAATTTTTAGACTTGTTAAAACTTTAAAAATATAAATCTTGCTATTCGGTCATACAAACGTAAGAAGTAAATTACTTCTTTTTAAGTGAAGGTAAACTTCTAACTGAATTAGAATAGGAAGAATAAATGAGCAAGCAGCTAGTTATATTTCAATTTATTAACAAACCAGGGCCGACGTTTCGGTCACGTATGGGACCATCTTCAGGGCCAGGTTAATGTCCGAAAATACATACAATCCTCGCCAAGTTATATTGGGCATTCACAATTATACTTAAACTAATCATGATCATGCCTCAAATTTTAATTATTATCATACCATGGACAGAGAGTGAGTGAGTTCTAACTGAATGGGGAACTTGGATGTAGCTGATATGTTGAATCGGGAAGAGGATGTAGCCAATTAATTGAGTCTCTAGTAATAAACACTCTTTATTGGAACGTTTCGGCAGAGATCAACGCGTTCCAATAGAGTCTAGGTCATTTAAGGTCTAGGTTTATTAACGGATTGATCCCTGCCGAAACGTTCCAATAAAGTGTTTATTACTAAATAGAGGCTCAATTAATTGGTTGCATCTTCTTCCCTATTCAACAGATTATTTCTAGCGTTTCTACGCCCTGAGATTGGCCGAATAGCGAGATTTATATTTTTTAAAATTTCAACAAGTCAACGTTTAATGAAATTTATTGTAAATTCACATATGTCAGCTCCCGCAACCTGATGATGGTCGAATAAATTCGACTTGAATTCGATTTGAATTTGGACCGAAACGTCGTAAATTTGGGAGTTTCAGTGAAGTTTAGACAACTTGTCCTGGCTCCCACCTAGTGTCTATATTCGTATCGTCAATCACAACGCTCAAGAAATTCATTATTATAAATTTGGAAAATACGCCACATATTGTCTATGTCCCCAAGTCCCTAAAATTTTTGAAAATTAAAATCACAAAATCAATGGAAAAGAATCATTGAATTAAGCCCTTTCTCTCTCCTTATGAAAAATCAAAGCTAATTAATAAAAATTATTAATTAAACGGAGGCAAATTTCTACATTTTTTAATGAGACAGATATGTATACAAATATATGTACGACATGGATTAAGAAAATGCGACAGGTGGGCCCGAACCAAATAATCAAAGGTTTTATATGTGCGAGGCCGCAGAAGGCGGGCGTCACGACTAGTTATTATTAAATGTTTCTATTTGTTATCTGTAAATGGAGCATCCTAAAAATATAAAGATATATTAATAAATGCCGGTGAGAACTAATGTGCCCAAATTTATGTCTTGCAATGAGGACGATCACATTCCGGTAGAGGCTACTTTCGCAAAACCACACCCTCCTAGAAACCCAGGTTACTCGATTATCCTGTCTTTCAAAAGTTTTACAGCAATAATCTAACAAAAATTAAGAGCCAGATTCTAAATGAGCACAAAAAAAAAGTCATATGTATATAACTCGAGAAAGAAATAATTTCAAAATTCGCTTTTTAAACAAAATAATTTACAGATAAAAAATTATAATAGGAAATTGATTATTTTAGTAATAATTTATAAATAAATAGGTTAATTACCTATCAATAAGTGTATATAATTATAACATATAAAAATTTAATAATAATAGTGTTAAAAAAATAATTTTTTTCCAGATTGAATAGCCAATATCTTTAACTTTTCCGCATGATTTAATTTTTTAATTGTGACCGAATTAACATGAGAATTTTTTTTTTTTTTTGCTATGTAATAAAATCAAATAAATGAAAAGATGGAATTTTTTTGTGAAATATTCAAAGTAAAAAAAAAAAAAATTAATTAAAAGCATTTTTCTATTACGAATTAATTATTAATTTCATTAAAGTAATTTGAAATAATAATTGGGCAGATGACAAAGGTAAAGATCTCGCTTCTAATGTTATAGTTCGTATCTTGTCCCAAAATTGAGACGGGGTATAAAATGGCTCCTGGTGCCGAAAAACAGTCAAAATAAAATTCTTGTATTTTTTTTTTTTTTTTTTTTTGTATAAATTATTTAAAAAATAAAGATCTTCCCCCACCCACACCCCTCACCCGGGCTCATAACTAGTTTTTTTTTTTTAATTAAATTCAAAACGTATAATAAAATTTTTAATTAATTAATTTCGTTAATTAAACGACAGGCCTAATTTCTGGCAACTTTATTAAAATTATGTGAATTTTCAAAAATATCATGACTTGTCTATAAATTCGTTATTATTTATTTATTCTCTGCAAAAAAAAAAATTTTTAATTTTTATCTTAGATTTTTTTAGAGCATATTAATTGCTAATGACCTTAATGGTCAACTTTTTATTAATTTATATAGGCCTATTTTCATTTTTTGGATGCTTATCAATTTATTATAGTAATATAATATACTTTAATGATTTAACTTTTAAATTATGAACTAATTTTATTTAAATTAATTGCGAAAGTTTCGCAAACCTAGAAATTAGTAAATAAATTTAAGTCAGTGAATATCGTAAGAAATTTTTTTTTTTCTAAAAAATTTAAAATTTTGAAGGGGAGTCCAACAGTATTTGGCTTTTAAGGTTATCAATATTGGCATTTATCAATATCATGGCCCGCGAGAGGAGTGCTCGATTTGCTTCACTTAAAAAAGATTTATATTTATTGAGATAAAAAATCTGGTGTTTTGTGTTTATGTTAGTAAATAAACACCCATATCTCATAGACAGAGTGGAATTAATTTAATTAAATCTAGTTAACAAATTATTCAATCGAGATTTAATCTCAAATTACCGTTCCAGTGAAGTTTCCCACGCTAATAACTTTTCAATTAATAACCACCAAATTATTCATTAGCTAATTTTTTTTCCTATCGCTTTAGAGGAACTTTTTATTATTTGTCCTAGATATTTTTCCTGTCTATAAATAAAAAAATACTTCGACCAGGTCAGGGATAATTCATTTCGAATTTAAAAAAAAATCTGGTGTGGCTGGCCGCACAGCATTCAACTTTCTCTTAACATCGGTAATTGAAAATTGTGTTGTGTGCTTGTCACATCAGATTTTTTGTGTCGACATATATTAAATTTATAAACATTGGAAAATATATATTTATATTCTGTTATCATGGCTGCCTTTTCTCCAATTTTTCTATGAAGTACAAGAGTAAAGTAAGCTTCAAGAAATTTCTAGGGCGAAATGAGAATATACATTTTAAAGAGCATCTAAAAAATAAGGGATTTAAGAATTTTAATTAAAATCGTTGGAGCGAATTTTGAGAAAAACGAAAAAATACTGAAAAAGTACATCAATAAAGTACTAGTATTCTTTGGCCGATTTTGTTCAAAAGCTTAGTGTCACGTGCCAGGCAGGTACCTAACTTAAATATAAAATGTCAACTTCCTAGCTTTTTTCGTTCTTGAGATATTTTGTTCACAGACAGACAGACCATTTTCCAGGACCCACTTTTTGGACTTAGGAGACCTCAAAACGTGTATTTCCGTCAAAATTTTCAACATAACATTTCACTAATTTCTGAGATTTACTAAGCTGAGAATTATGATTTGGATGCTGTTTGTTCTCTTCCTCATAATTTTACTTCTCACCCTTGAAATACTTATAAATATTCTCAAAGATTTTGGATACAAAAAATTTAACGCGATAATATGGTTGTGAAGATATAATTTTTTGGAAGAGAAAAAAATCACTTTTCTTCCGCAATCCAATCATCCATCTTTTTTTTTTTGTGATAATTCGCACATTGTAATGATCATTATTATTTGTAAAAGAGGGAGAGTTAACAGGTGCTCTCTGTGTAGAAATGCTCTTTCTCTCTCCATCACCATTTATGAGTTGTTCCTCTTGGGCAAGTGAACCAAAGAAAGGAAGAAAGAAATGAGAGAGGAGAGAGAGAGAGAGAGAGAGAGAGAGAAAACTGCACATTGGAGGCCAATGAACTGAACCATTGAAGAAGAGCTTAGCGTTTACTGAAACCCACGCACACAACATGCGAAAATCAAAAACACTTGCTCTTCTTGATCGTTCGATTAGTAGTTGATAATCATTTGTTATAACTCCAAAGAACTAGTAATAAGTTAAGATATTGTATTGGTCGATCTTGATTAGATTATTTGAAAATTAAATCTTAACATCTTGTTATTTATTTATTTATTTATTTATTTTTAATATTATTTTAATAATAAGTCGGGGTAGAAGTATTCAGGATTCTGTTTTATAAAAGTACAAGTCTATATCTTGTTCATAATAATAGAAAAATTCAATTTTTTTCCCTTTCGGATGAAAAGTTAAAGCGATCCCCTGACCTCTACTACAGGAAGGAGGATCTCTACCTTTGTCCTACTGCTCAAGGGCCCCAATTAAATCAGAAAGCTATTTTATATCAAAATATGTACGATTTAACGTTTATAATTTTATGCCTTCATTTAAATAATTAACTAAACAAATGAAGAAAAATAAGTTTTTATAATTCATCTCTCGGTCAACGTTTTGAAGTTAGTAATGGATCATCTTCAGCATGGGCGTAACTAGGAGGGTGCCGGAGGGGGGCCTGTCCCCCCCCCCCCCAGAAAGCTCCTTGCCCCAAAAAAATTGAGAAAATATGGGGCTTTCCAGGCCCACCGGAGGATAGCTGGTCCCATGCCCCCCCCCCCAGCTAAATTCTCTAGTTACGCCCATGATCTTCAGAGAAAGGCTGTGTCATAAATGGTCAAAATCTAGGAGCCATACACTCCCATGAAAGCTAATTATTACAATTACCTTATCAATTTAATATAGTGAATATTTTTACTTCAACAAAATACAATTTATAGTTGAAACAATGTTTTATCAATTTAGTATATCTTCTGTAAAAACAATAAAAATTTAAATATTTTTGGAGAAATTTGAATAAGATAGAAGAATAAATACCTAGATTCGGTCATAAGAATATTTAACACAAACTGTTAATTATTCCTATGAATTGTCAAATCTGAATCGAGGTATTTATTCGAAGTTCTCAAAAAATATTTGAATATTTATTGTTTGTACAAAAAATATACAAAATTGATAAAACTTAGGTCATATTATAAAAAGGAGAGGATGATTATTTAAGAAGCATTTATTTCAATTGGAGGCCAATTCACATAAAATAAATATTTATCGCTTGGGACGGGAACCACCGATCCCTACTATAAGAAAAATATTATTGAGAAATAAAATCAATATAAACACTTAATTTTATTATATTTTTCTATTGAATACCTAACTTAATTAGATTAACGTCTTTTTTTAACAATGAAATTTGATTGCCAAAATATTCAATGAAGTTTTGAACTAAGTAATTGGAAATTAAACGTGCGAAGAAAATTAAGAATTTATTGATTTTATTTCTTGGTTTTATTTTTTTAATCGAACTGGCAATTCAAAGGTTTTGAGTTTGAATCCCAGTAATTCTTTTTGCCTGTTTACCACTCTCTAACGCTGATTGGCCATAAACAAAGGAAATGGAGTCAGTGAAGGAAATTTAAAACTTTAAGTCAGAGAGGGAAATTTAAAACTTTAAAATTTTGCTATTGCTCGACAAAGGCGAGCAAGAATAAATTTGATGCATTTGCTCACCGAAGTCGGACTTTATCACTTAATTTTATTATACGTTCGTTTTTTCCTGGTATAGTATAAATAAAAATATGATTTTAACACAATCACTAAACCAAAATATGAAGTGGAAGTTTACTTCTTTCTAGAGCAGGTTCTTCTTGCAAAATTTTATAAAAAAATAAAATATATTTTTTTTATTTCAAGGATGTTTATTGAACGATGACTGATGTGCACATTAAACTGAAACTGGTAGTTAATGTGCACATCAGTCAATCCTGAAAATAAAGAAATATCTTTTATTTTTTTATAAAATTTTGCAAGAAGAACCTGCTCTATAAAGAAGTAAACTTCCACTTCATATTTTGGTCAATTGTCTCTTACAACTTCCTAATTTTTCTACAATCACTAAATATTGCCTTTCTCCAACGAAGAATTTATTCGAAATTTATTTAAATTAATTGGTAATAATTTCAAATACGATCTCTAGTCAGAGAAGAGAAGGAGAGAAAGACGAATAATTAAATGATAATATTATTCAATTAACACAGATGTCAAAGATCGATAAACATTTAATGTAAGTTTAATTACGTCACTATAATAAAAGTGATTTTGTTTCAAGTTTCTTGCAATCTCATAATTTTTTAATGAGATTCTCTGAGTATGAGTTTGGATTATTTTATTATGTGAATTGTTTTAGAGGGTGTTAAGCTTGAGTAAGCGTTATAAGAGGGAAAACACCTAAGGACAAAGCAACCTTATTATAATACATACAAAGACTAGAGCTAGCCTAGGATGAATCACTCTAGCGGAAATTCAGACACAACTATTATACAATAAAACTTTTTAATCTTTTAAAATAAAAAAGTTCTCATAGTTTATTTTTTTTAATCGAGGTCTTTGCGTAAAAGTAAATAGTTCAAAAATATTTAAAATCATTTACCGAGATGATAAGCTATTTATTAAGAATTAAAAATAAATATTTATTTAATATGAAAGCTGAATGAACAAAATCATTAAGAAAAAAAAATATCCTACTTTTCTTAAGTAGGAGATTCGGAGTCAGTCATCACTGAAACTCGACCTTGAATAATAATTATTCCGTTTGGATTATGTAGAGGCTACGAAGATTAAGGATATCCAAAAAAAAAAAATAATTTACATTAGGTGTTGATTTATTGCGATAACTAATTAATTAATTAATTTTCTTTCAAACTATGAATTTTTTTTGTTAAGGCCCTTCTTATAGCATGAATTTAAGCTCATAGTGATTGATATTTTTAATTGCTTCATTAGGACCGGTTACGGACAAATTGGTGACAAGAAATCGAAAATTGATACGATTCATAAATGTTAGTTTTTACTTTCTCTTAATATATTTAGAGAGAAAGTAAAGGATTCATGTAAAAAATTCGATGTCGAGATTTTGATGGATATACACGTTTTGAGGTTCCCTGAGTCAAAAAAGTAAGTTTCCCAACGTGGTCTCTGTCTGTGAACAAAATATCTCAAGAACAAAAAGAGCTTGGAGGTTAAAATTTTATATTTAACTTAAATGCCCCCTGGGACGTAACACGAAGCTTTCGAACAAATTCGACCAAAAGGTACTTGACTGATGTACTTTTTAAGTTTTTTTTTCTTCGATTTTCTCAAAATTCGCGGGAAGGATTTTGAATAAATTTCATAAATCAATTATTTTTTAGATGCTTTCTAACATGTATATTCTCATTTTGTCTCTGAAATCTTTTGAAGCACACTTTACTCTTGTATTTTATAGGAAAGATAGGAGAAATGGCTGCCATGGTAACAAAATATAAATATCCGAACCCTCGACCCTTGGTATGCAAGGCAGGCGCGCTACCAACTACACCAAGCCCGTTGGCTTCCAAGTTTATACATTTTACATCCTGAATTCTACTAATATATGAACGGTAACTAAATATATGTCCACACAAAAATCTGGTGTGACAAGCACAGAACACATCTTTCTCTTGAAGAAAGAAAGTTGTGGTCTGTGCGACCAGTCACATCAGATTTTTCATTTTGCATAATCAGGCTAGCGTTGTATTTGAGTAAGTTAAAATTAAAATAAAATATGCATGAATTGTAAAATATTTAATTAGATATTGCCACTAAAGTGGGAACGCTGGAGTGATGATGTCACTATCGATCGTCAAAAGAATTAATTTTAATATTTTATGTTATAATTCTGTTGTTATCAACACACCTCCATACAATGTTCTCAACAACAGTTTATTCGATAAATATTAATTAAATTAATAATTACTACCTCTGAGCTTTTAAGATTATCCAAATTTATTTTAATATTAGTTCTTTAAAAAATTCAACCTTATTTTTTTGTCGAAATTTCTGTTTGTTTTTTTTTTTTTTTTTTTTTTAATAACTCTACTGTAGGCTACTAGTATAGGCAGGCATGCTCTTATCAATCATTGGTTGATTTCATTTTATTTATGCAGTTTATGCGTGTATGCCATTTATTTATGCCCTAGTGCATGTCTAAAAAATATAATGATATGCTTAATTTGTCAAAACAATTTGTTACGTGTAATGTTGTTATTTTAATAGGGAGTAATTAAATTTTTAATCTGAGAAGACAATCTAGATGAAATATTTTAACACATTTCTAAGTGTTTTTTTAAAAAACGTGAGTGTCATGCTTTAAAATCCATAGAAAATAAATTCTTATCTAACTATAAAATAATTCACCGTGGTGAGAGAGTTAACAACAACAACAACAACAGATCAGAGCTAGTGCCAGAGAATTTTGTAAGAAGTATGATAAGTGGAGAATTGTCCTCAAGAGTTCCTCTAAATACCTCTCTGACAAGTCCATTGTGTTTCAAAAATATGTTTTAAGCCTCTCTAATGTAATAGAGAGTGAAAGAATAACATTGGTTAATGAATTATTAGAATGTATCATTTATGTTGAATTTTGAAAAAGAAGAATGATATTGTATTGTGATAAGAACTGTTGACAAAATTGTAACAAGAGTTGTAAAGAATCATGAACGAAGAGCTAATGTCAAAAAAAAGAACTAGTCAAATAAAGCGCTCTCTGGTGGGAGCGAACTTTATAGTAAAGATTAACCAAGTTGTATATTCTTTAAAGCTCCAAGAGTAAAGAAGAATAAATAAATACTAATAAAATAAAATAAATAAAAATCCAATCAGACTCACTATCGAATATTCAGAAAAGTATTGGCATTATCATGATCACTTCTTAACGCCATTGAGCTAGGCAACCCAAAGAGCACACGCGCAATAATGCATCCCCCTAATGTCAAACTCCCACAAATACGCATTAGGGAATGTGTCGTTTGGAATGCCTAGCTCAAAGGCGTTAAAAGTGAAGTGATGATATACAGCAGTGGTTTCCAAATTTTACGTTACCACGCCTCCCTTAAAAATATTTAATCGTATGACGCCCCCCCCCCCCATTTTTTTAAAATTATACAAACAAAAATATTTATTACTAAATAATTTATTAATACTAAGGCAAACAAAACAACGGCTCTCTTTGCGGCCCGCGTATTTCATTTTTAGTGTTATATATTTCTTTACAATGTGAGTTTAGTATCATTTTTCAAGGAGGAGCTTCATGACGTGGACCAATCAAAAACTGTGATCTGAAAATTGTTTGTTTACTAGTTTCTGGCCAACCTGCGTATTTAAAGACCTTGGTATATTATCTATGTTTACATGTAATAGTAAACACAATTATAATAACTCATTATGTTTCAAATTTTCACCCCAAAAATGTCTATAGTGGGTCTAAATCTAAAACGGGGATATAAAGTATTTCGGAACTAGGAGATTTTTTAAGAGGGCAAAATTTAATTTGCCGCCCCCTCCTTAAAGTTTTCTATACAAAATTCATATCATTTTACCTTTTTTTTTTTTAGTAAATATTTCTTTAATTGCCGCCCCCTGATATCTGCCGCCCGGGGCACATGCACCCACTGTCCCCCTCCCCTAGATCCGGCCCTGTTCCCGGGTGATATTAAACGAAAATCCAAATTTGCTAGGTCTCTGTGAATGTGAGTAAGCCCTTTTTCACTAATTCAACTGGAGTGGAGGTGATGCAGGGTTTTGAAACGCTTTAAGGGCGGTCTTTCATGTTTGGGTAGTTGGGAAGTGTCTGTTAAAGTGCTTTTTTTGTAGTGCAGAAACCCTCTTCATTTTATTCTTATAGTAAAATATATGACATCCCATCATTTTATTTAAAAAAGAAGTAGATATATTTGTTATTTTTATTTTGATTCAACTTATTTTATCAATAAAGTGATGAGATGTGATCTATTTTACAATATGCAAAAGGTTAGGTCCACTGGTAACTGAGGCAGCCATTTGCTTTATTTGCATAACCCAGCCTTGGAGTATATGTATATGTATATATGTTGAATTTTTTGCCAAACTCTCTGTTAAATTAGTCGGAGCCAAAAGTCTGGGTACGATTTAGCAAAGGGGTGATATTAGGAAACAAGGCTGGGCAGCATCGTAACTTCACGATAAAAATAACAGAGGCATTCTTCAATCTATCCCTTTTTTTGTTATTATTCATTTTATGTCAGTCAGGATTATATTTCTAGGATATTTGGCAAGGTGTTGAAGATGATTATTTGAATATATTCTAATAGGAGTTGAAACCATGTTCGAGGGTTGGCCAACTCCTCTGGCGCACTCTGGCGAGACGAGCTTCAACTAAAGCATTTCAAATTTTAAATTTTAGTAAAAAAAATAATTTTTTAAAATTAATTATTTTAACTTATAATATTTATTTGAATTAATTTCAATTTTTATTTTTAATAATTTTTATATTTTATGTCTTTATTAAGTAGAAAACTTCAAAAAACCTTTAATATTGAAGAGAGTTCATTCCCTGGAAGAGGGTTTCTGCATTACACTACCCATAGGTTAACGTGTACCCAAAGATGAAAAGACCGCCCTAAGAGGCATAAATCAAAATCCTTTCAACTTCAAAAAATAATTTTTATATTTTTTTTATTTAGGAATTTATTGGTGGCTGTTTAATATACGTTTCGGAATCGAGCACCTGAAGGCTCACACTCACAGGCAGATGGATTTAGATTTAATCTACTTCCTGTATTTTTAGAGAATAAATTTTATAACTTGGGCTCCATTCCCGGATAGGGTGAAGTAAAAAATAAATATAACACTTAATTTGTAGCCTATAGAAAAATAATTTAACAAAGCTTCAATATTTTTAAACAAATTAAATCTTTTTAAGAAGGATGCATTAATAACACGCATTTTATGGTCAATCACGCATATGGAATAATCAATAATTACATGTCGTTATAATACTAATGATTATTTCGAAGTAATAATAAGAGTAAACGGTTCCGCCATCCATATTTAGAATTTCATTAATAAAGTGTTTTATAACATTTAGGAAATTTAGAATAATAAATCTCTTTTTTAGAAACTCGGTTAGAAATTAATAATATTAATTCTATATAAAATTTTAATTAGTATAATAAATATTATATGTTGATTTAAATTTTTTTGCTTATTTACCTAATTGGTTTAACGGCTATAAAAATGTAGTAAGTTAAATTAAAAAAATTGAAAATTATGATAGCTGCTAAGAGAGAGGCGTATTCAGGGCTAAGACTCTCTCCATACCAAGTAAATTACAAAAAATTAAATTAGTGAGTACACCTGGTTTTATTTATACTATATCATATACTTAGGTTCTAGCTATCTGGTGGGGACTTCCCAATTATGGCGCTCACTGTACATATGCACTCTAATTTGGTTATTATTAATAGATCTATTGTATTAAAGATGTTTTTTTTTTTTTTTTAAATAAGCTCTGGAGTACTGAGGGCCCGACCCCCTCCCAAAAAAAATTTTCAAGTCTATATACCGGTACTTTATACGAGTATATGGCCAATATCTATATTTTTGTATGAAAAAGTGCGTCGGATAAATAAAAGAAAAGAAATATATTAATAATTTAATGAAAATTTCTCTTTGAGAGGAGGGCCCGGGCTTCTCGGGGCTGAAGTATACCCGGTATTTTAAAAATATTTTTATGTATGGGGAGGGGGGATATTTAAAAATGAGTTCTCCCTCCCCCCTCCTCGAAAAAAATTTCTATATATGCCTCTGCTGGAGGATCAATATGTCAAAATGATCTCAGTACCGAAAAAGATGTTATATTTTTAATTTTTTAATTTTTCTGGAATTTTTTTTTAAAAAAAAAAGTAAATAAGTTGTGTGGTATCATAAGATTTTTCCAAATTTTTTTGTAGCTTGGAAATTTATTTTTGTAACATAAGTTAATGAACATTTTTCGAAATGTATTTTTGCAAAAAAGCTCTGAGGGTTTGTTATAGCCTACTTGGGCTTTTTATGAGTTTTCTACCTTTCAGAGAGAGGGTCGGAGCTTTTGAACAAGAACTCGGGGTCACTCACCCCTAACCGAACCCGCCTTTCGGTGATCGATGGCACACGCATCGTGTTAATAAACCAAATTACTACAACAGGTTTGAATATATATCACAACGTAAAAAGATGGCAAGCCGTGATATTGTTCCGAAGAAATGAGAATCGTTTAAAATAAAAATAAAAGCAATCTTTATAAATCAAAGTTTTTTATTTATTTATTTTTTTTACTATGAACTTCAAATCATAAAATTTAAATACCTTGAGGTCAATGAATTTGATAAAAATTTAAGAAGGGGAGGAAAAAAGTCAATGTATTTAAAGGAATAATTTATCAGGGAGCGAAGTTATCGATTGGAAAAATTCACAAAGGTTAGAATTTCACGTTATCATAAAATGTATTCGAAGAATCAAGAATGATTCATTTTAATTCATAAAAAAAATGAAATTGAAAATTAGAGTGAATAAGAATATTTAAAAAAAATTAAATATACCCCAAGTTCCCTTGACCCAAACATCCTGCCTATCTTAAATAATACAAACACACTAAAAGAACTAATTTTCCATATTTTGGATAAAATTTTTACATATAATCATCTTTCAATATTATCTGAATTATCATCACCTAACAAAAAATCTGGTGTGCGTGGTCGCACAGCAAACAACTTTCTCTTACCTTCGGTAATCCAAAGTTGTGTTCTTTGCTTGTCACACCAGATTTTTTAGTGTCAAGTTATTAGTTTCCGCGGATATATTAGAATTCAAGATATAAAATTTATATATGGAATAGTACTAGTACTCTTTGGTGTACCAAGGGTCGCGGGTTCGCATTCCCTTTCATGCGACAAAAATTTATTTCAATTGGATTAGCTACCAATCTAAATGGTCTAAAAGACTTTAAATGTAATAAAAAAAAAAAGAAAGCAATTTGATGAAAGGTGTAGATCGAAAAATTGGATTTAAAATCTGAAGATTCGATCCAGGATAGGATTTAAATATAGATAGGAAAACGATCTTCCACTTGCCGATCTGCAATACTTTTTTTAGTGAATCGAACCCAGGTTCTCCAGTTTTTCCGGGGTAGCAGTGCGCTACCCTTCGCACCAGGTAAGCGGACCCTCGACCAACTTGCATACTAGAATATATGGAATGCTAGTATTTGTTGACAATACCCCGGAAAAACTGGAGATCGTGGATTCCAAGTAGCCAAGGGACGTTTGGCCCATCACCAAATAAGCACAAATTTGTTAACTAGGCCTATATCTATATATAACTAGTCAAGCCCGAATCGAGATATTCATTAAATATTAATATTTTATTCAAAAATTTGAAAATTATAGTTAATCTTACAAGAATGAAAAACTTATTTCCTGTTCTTGATTATTAAAAAAGAAGGATCAATAAAAAGGATCCGATTCAACTGGGTCTCGAACCCAGACCTCTTTATTTTGACGACTCATCAAATGTGACGAGAGAGAACCTTTTATGTAACACAATACAAATAAATTACTAACCTCCTTTTTATAGTGGCATTTCACTTTTTGTGTCTCCTTATCTTTCTTTATTCAAATTCTAGACATATTATTAAAAAGAAAATGTTTTTTAATCATCATTAAAATAAATTATTTTAACTACATTGACTGGGGAGGGGACCGATTGATCCTATCCGGAGAGGACTTTGTAAAACCGACACCAATCACACTATCAATCTTATACGAGTATCTAATCAACATCCGATCCAAGCAAAATTTATCAAGGCTCAGGAGACTAATAATCACATTAATTAAAAGAAATTTATTTTTACTTTTTTAATTTTTATACAATATAAATTTTTTATTGCCCGTGACCCGTTGCTGAGAGAGAAGATACTAGCTTCCCGTGCCCGCGACCCTGGTTCGTTTTCCGTCCCAAGCGAAAAAAAATTTATTTCATTTGAATTGACTACCAATAATTTGAAATAAATAGTGATGAAGTCTAATTGGCCTTATATGCCGAAAAAGACTTTAAACAAATTTAAAAAAAAAATTTATTTTTTCTTTTAGGAAAATTTTTTTTTTTAATGAAGAAATTATTATTTATCAAATTTATCAAATATTAATTATGCCACTTAAGAAATAAAAATATTTAAAAAAATAAAAAGTCAAATAGACATGACAGTTCAAAACAAGTTTTCCGATTGTTTAGACACTAGACCTTACACGATCTTCTGGCCATCTTCTAGAAATCTCTTAGCAACTCTTAACCGAACATCTAACCTCAGAAAAAATTAAAAGTTATGAGTTCAGGGAGTGCTACAGTTAAGCCCCCAACTGATAGCTAGAGCCTTAAATATATGGTATGGTATATGGTGTATAGTGAAATAATTTTAATGACTGAAAAGGTAACACATAAAATCTGGTACAAATGATTTTATTTTACCTGTTCAAATTTAAAATTATTTCACCATATACTATATACTATATCATATACTTAAGGGTCTAGCTATCAAGTGGGGACTTAATTGTGGCGCTCACTATACTGTACAACCGAAATATAAGTTTTGACAATCTCCTCCTGAGTTTTAGACAACCAGCAAAACCTCTAGAATACGCATATTAAAAGAAAAAATCTGATGAGACTGGTCGCACCAGATATTTTGGGTCGACATATATTTAGTTTCCTGCAATTGATTCAAAATCTAAAATCTATAAATATGAGTAAATATTTATATTTTGTTACCATGGCAACCGAAATGGTGAATAAAGTGGTCTTCATAAGAATTCAAGGGCAAAATGATAATGGTATACATTTTAATCAAAATCTTTGGGGCAAATTTTGAGAAAAAAAAACTGAAAAAGTACCTCAGTAAAGTACTAGTACTCTTTGGTCGATTTTGTTCAAAAGCTTCGTGTCACGTCCCATGGGGGTGCCTAACTTAAATATAAAATTTCAACCTCGTAGCTCTTTTCGTTCTTGAGATATTTTGTTCACAGACACACACACACACACACAGCAGACAATGTCGCGAAAACCACTTTTTTGGATTCAGGGGACCTCAAAACGTGTATATCCGTCGAAATCTCATTCGAATTTTTGACATGAATTCAATACTTTCTCTCTATATATATTAAAAAATATAGAGGTAAGAGAAAGTAAAAATATATGAAGTCAAATTTTGTATGATTGAATAAAACAAATGGATCCTTTTTGTCATATAAGGGATTGACAAATACTGTTGAACTTTGAAAGGGGAAATAAACTCCTTCATTTCAAAAAAAAATGACCCCCTATCAAATTTTAAATTAATCTACCCCACTCTTTTCTTAATAAAGCAGAAAACTCTCTCTTGATTTATTCACTGGACCATTTATGAAATTATTGCCTATTCAAAATAAATTACGTGGTTCTCACGAGGTGACCGACACTTTAAATGAATTTCCATGAAAGAAATAATCAACAAAAGCCAAAGGTCATTCAATCATCAATTAATATTAAGTGAAAAAAATCGTGATACAAACAATAATAAAGATGGATGAAAATTTCATTTTTTGTAGGTGGAGAGCAAATTATTATATTGAATTTCAAGTAGAAAAAAAAAAAAAAAATTAACGTAATTTATTCACAAAGTGAATAGATTTGATCAAATGGAAAGTAAACAAGACTAATAGTTTTGTTAAAAAATAAATTTGTTCAAATATGCCTTTACTCACATAGAGGAAATATGGAAGCTATGAAAATACTACCAAAAATATTTCATATGCCTAGAAAGAGGACAAAAGTCTGTAACTATAATTGTTAAGTGATAAGTGCTAGAAAAGTTGTGAAAATTAAACGAACTTAATTGGTAAATCAAAGCAAATTGTGACACAGAAAAATGACTATCGTGATTCAAAGTTTTATGAAAATATTCAAAAAATTGGATAAATTTCAAGTTTATGGCGAATAGAATGATTCTTAGCTATCTCCTGTGCACTGGCGTAACGTACGCCCCCGCAGACCCCGCAATGCGGGGGGGCCCCGGACCTTGGGGGGCCCACGGACCGGGCCGGGCTAAAAAACTGTATCTCCTCAGGGCTCCGGTAAAAACGGAAAAATTTAGATAAAAAAAAAAATTAATGAAAATTTGTCTTTGAAAGGGCCTGGGGCCCTCAGGGCTCCGATAAAAACGGAAAAATTTAATGAAAATTTGTCTTTGAAAGGGCCCGGGGTCCTCAGGGCTCCGGTAAAAACGAGAAAATTTAGAAACAAAAAAAAATTAATGAAAATTTGCCTTTGAAAGAGCCTGGGGACCTCAGGGCTCCTGTGAAAACGGAAAAATTTAGATAAAAAAAAAATTAATGAAAATTTGCCTTTGAAAGAGCCTGGGGTCCTCAGGGCTCCTGTGAAAACGGAAAAATTTAGAAACAAAAAAAAATTAATGAAAATTTGCCTTTGAAAGAGCCTGGGGCCCTCAGGGCTCCTGTGAAAACGGAAAAATTTAGATAAAAAAAAAATTAATGAAAATTTGCCTTTGAAAGAGCCTGGGGCCCTCAGGGCTCCTGTGAAAACGGAAAAATTTAGAAACAAAAAAAAATTAATGAAAATTTGCCTTTGAAAGAGCCTGGGGCCCTCAGGGCTCCTGTGAAAACGGAAAAATTTAGAAACAAAAAAAAATTAATGAAAATTTGCCTTTGAAAGAGCCTGGGGCCCTCAGGGCTCCTGTGAAAACGGAAAAATTTAGAAACAAAAAAAAATTAATGAAAATTTGCCTTTGAAAGAGCCTGGGGCCCTCAGGGCCCCTGTGAAAACGGAAAAATTTAGATTAAAAAAAAAATTAATGAAAATTTGTCTTTGAGAGGGCCCGGGGCCCTCAGGGTTCAGGGATATACTGTATTTTAAAAATATTTTTTGTAAGGTCTAATAATGGGGCCCGAAATAAAGGTTTGCGGGGGGGGGGGGGGGCCCAACTAAAAAACGTTACGCTACTGCTCCTGTATTATCTTTATTAATAAATAAAATAACAATAATTATTTACAAATTCTTCAAAAGCCATTATTTTTTTTATCAGCCAGTCTGTTGAAAAAATTTGAAGAACTGATAGAATTTTTTTTCACAAATTCTCAAGGATAGCATATAATTTTTTATAGACTATAAAAGTTTATTCCATTCTTTATTCCTATAATGAATATAATTTTTTAACAATTTGTATTATTTACTTCGTCATTTAAAGACGCGACTTTCCATTTTAAGTATTGGCATAAGGAGAAGGCCTTGTGAGAAATATACAAAAGAGAACAAAATATCAAAAGAGAATTAATTTTTTTAAGAGGTCTAATCGATTAACCTTTTCAAATGGAGAATAAATTTGACGACCTAGAAAAAAAAAAAAAAAACTGCTGTGGCCACTACAAAACTGACCATCACCTTCCCTTTTACTTGTTAGAAATATTTTCGTAAAAATTAATAACTTTTATAAATAAATGCTCTTAAGGCTAGAGCACATTTGGGCGACGCGACGCGACAACTTTTTTTCGTCGAGAGAAGTTTACATAGATTCCAATAGGAAGGCGCACACTTGAGCGTCGCGACGCGACGCGTCGCGACGCGACGACGCCCGAATGCTCAGGAGGGCATTCAAGCGTCAATTGTCGCTGAGCGTCGCGTCGCGTCGCCCAAGTGTGCGCCTGTTGGCGAAGCTAGGCGTCAGATCTATCGTCTTCGTGTGCTTTCGTGGACTCTCGGTAATGATCGGAGCCCTTATTTCCACGTGCCGATTTAAGTGAACTGAGAGGAGCATATGGTTGGTTCTTCATGAATTGCAGCAAGAGTGCGTTAACAAGGTATATTTAAAAGGTAAATATTCAGTATACAGGCCTATATAAATAGGGCTATATCATTTAATAAATAGGCTTAATAAAAAATAATTTTTTCCGGCATTTAGACCCCATACCTATTTATTTCTATTAATTGATATCCAATTAAATTGATAATAAAAAACAATGATTGATATTCAAAAACACATTATATTTTAGCAATTGTATATTGAATTTCTTGGTTTCTTATTTTTTGTTTTACTTATGTTTTTTACGACATTTGAGAAATTTTTAGATCTAGTCCTTATTTACTTAAATAAATAAAATAAAAAAGAAAAATAAATTTAAAAAATTATATAAATAAAAAAAATTTTAAAAAGTACATCATCCTCCTCTAAGAGGGATCCTACTATTATAAGGTCTTCCTCTGACGATGACATTTTGTTAAATGAGTTTTGAATTTTCAAATACAATCCGTCGTTGCGAAAGAAAAAACGTCGCCTAAGTGTGCGAGCTCACAAAAGTTTCGCTTCGCTGCGCGCCGCGACGCGTCGCATCGCGTCGCCCAAATGTGCTCTAGCCTTTAAACGGCGCAACAATATAAAATAAAAATTGAATTAAATCCAGTTTGAATTTACAGTAAAAATTAGTTGGCTATTTTTCTATTTCTAAAAGGTATAAGTTAAAATATTCAAGTTTATATTGAATAGAAAGATTCTCCTTATGTATCGAATAGGTAGCTTCAACTTGTCTGTACAGGTTTTTGCCGGGCATTTTATACACGAGTAGAATTACAAAAATAATTCAATCAAGGAGAGAAATTTATTTTGGCAAACGGATCGAGAAAATAGTAAAATTTGTTTGGATGAGGGTAAAAATTTTGAGTGAGAGAAATAAGATAGGCAGAGAGAGAGAAAATAGTTCACTAGCAAGTGAGACGAGCTTAGCTGATCAATCGTATATTAGACAATTAGTTTATATAAAAATGTGAAATATGAATTATAAAATATGTTTCAGTTTGCTTATTTATCATATTTTAAATAAATTTAATCAACGAAATAGAAATAAGATGTAAAATACCTCTGAAAGTAACGCCAAATGCTAAGAGAAGAGGAGCGTGCAGAGAGGAGCCCGCCATGTTGGATGCACATTTGGACACAAACAACACAGAGCACATGTCAAGAGCAAGGAGCCAAGGCGGCTACTGAAGCCTGACATCTCCTCATTAAGGGAATAGGGCTCCAGGGGAGAGGGCTAGGCAAAGCTCTTCCGGATTGGACAAAATCTTAATAGAGCAGCTAGAATTCGAGTCTAAGAATTTAGAAAAGTTGGAGTGGGGGTGATGACGTATTCATCCCCACCTCTAGACTCCCGGGCGGAGCCCTAAGCGATCATTGAAAAATTACCCAAATTGCATCTTTGCGGGACGCGTCAAGATTAATCGGAGTTGCTAGGCAATTAAAATAAATTAATAATAATAAAAAACGAATTACGAATTTAAATAAAATAAATATCAATCGAATACGACATGACAATTATATTGTTTTATAAAGAATTTCTTATTCTAAACATTTTTTTTTATTTTCAGTAGAATAAATTAAGAATCTTGTGGAAAATATAAAAAGGTAAAAATAAAAAAAAATTTCAACGATATTACGCAATATAAATTATTATTAATTAATGGAAATTATTAAAAAAAAGTAAAAAACAACACTCATGCAACCGAAGGGAAAATTTAATGCGAATTTTAAATGGTAATGAATACATAATAATAGTAAACGCTATATGAAAATTATTTTAAAGATTTTCGAGGAATAAATAATAAAATTTATTAATAATATAATTATAAGTATCAAAAAAGAAATTTTAATATTCATTATAAAGGCATGTGGAATGTCAAGATGTAAAAAAATTATAGAATGCATATTTAAATGATAAGCAAGCTTTCCAAGAAGAATATTTATACAGTGTGAGATCAGAATATATAAGAGAGATATAAAATTTGGAAATTTAGTACATCAAAATTTTAATTTATTTTCTTGTCAGGTGAATACATCCCCTATTATTTTGAGAGAATTTCTTTCGTGTCAGTCAATCTGTTAGTTTCATAATTGTAAATATAATATCAATAAAAAGTCTCGCGATGTTTTTTTTTATTCATCCAATCAAGCAGCAGCGCCTGCTCAACCGGCAACTCGCAACATTGCGATTAAATAAAAAAAAACAATTTGGGAATTTATTAAAGAATTCATTTCATTCAGGAAAGTAACTTTATTAGTTTCTTTGTCGAGTAGAAGATTTATTTTTGCCATAAGCTGGAAAAGCTCTTTTCAAATTATTATTGAGAATTAGTCTAATTAGTTTAATTAAAACTTATTAACCCTCCCATCATTTTTTGATCGCCCAATTTAATAATGTAAGAAAAGATTCGAAAGGCTTTGGTGCTCTAGTTCTTTTTGTTATGCATAATAGTAAAGAAAGCATTCCTTTCTTGAGTGGCGTTGTCATACTTTGTGCAATGAATCGCTCACAAGTATGATGCAATATTATTTTTATTTTAATAAAGAAATAATAAAAATCTGGTGTGACTGGTCGCACAGCACACGACATTCTCTTACCTTTGGTAAGAAGTAAACATGGAAAAATATTTATTTTGTTACCACGGCAACTATCTTTCATATGAAGTACAAGAGTAAAGTGTGCTTCAAATAATTTTGTGATCAAAATGAGAATAAACATTTTAAAGAGCTTCTAAAAAATAATTGATTTTTGAAGTTTAATCAAAATCGTTAAAGAGCGAATTTTGAGAAAATCGAAAAAACTGAAAAACTGCATCAATAAAGTACTAGTAGGCCTACTCTTTAGCCGATTTTGTTTAAAAGCTTATTTTACCGCCTTAGGGAGGTGCTTATCGTAAATATATAATTTCAATCTTCTAGCTCTTTTCGTTCTTGAGATATTTTGTTCACAGACAGACAGACAGACAACACACACACACACACACACACACAGACCATGTTGCAAAAACTACTTTTTTGGACTCTGGGGACCTCAAAACGTGTACCAGTATATGTATCAAAATGTCGACATCGAATTTTTGACATGAATCCAATACTTTCTCTTTTTTGTGGTTTTTGTCCCCCGCCCCCGCACAGAGTCCCCAAGGTATATCGAATGGTCTATATTATGATTTTCCACTTATTTTTTAGAATGGACAATAAATCAAAACTGAAATGCTAATTAGTAAATATTATTAAATCTAAAGGTTTTAACAAAAGAATGGTTCTAATAAAACTTCAAGGGAATTAAATTTGCTATGAAATGAGACAAAAATCAGCTTTCTACCACACTTGGTTTTTGTTTTATCAAATAAAAACTGCGAATTTTTACATAAAATTGCACTTTTTTTTCAAAATTTTAACCCCAATGAGGCACGGGTTAACGTTATCCAATTTAGCTAAAACTTTGCCATTATCATTTTCTAGCCAAAAGGCAACTTTTAAGAGGTTCGGCCGAAAGAAATGAAAAAAAATTTTGTTTTAATAAATCATGAATGTAACTATTATTTGATGTTATATTATTCAAATAAAGAGGATATTCCAAGTGAGTTGTATGTTTACTTTTGGAACATGCTACTATTCATGTCTTAATGAATGCGGTAAAGTACAATTTTATCAATTAGTTTTAGTATGCCGTGAGATAAAAAAAAAAAAAGAAAAAACAAATTGGAAACTGCTGCTCTAGTTATTTCTTAATTATATTTATTCAATTCTCCTCGAGAATAACGTTTCTCAGTTAATGTTATCGTACATGCATGTTTTATGCCTAGAATTCCAACTTTGCCTTTTATTAATCTCAATTTCATCGATCTGATACATTTTAAGGTAAGTGAGATAGACAAAACAGTTAATTTCATCATATTAGGTAATTAACTAACCATTTCAATATACAATCCGAATAAAAAGTTCACATATGTTTATTTTCCGCCGATATATTAGAATTCATCTAACAATTGTAAGACTTTAAACGATAACTGTTATTCAGTTAACTTAACTCGCGCCCGGGGCACAATACCTTTTTAGCGCCCCCCCCCCATTCGAAAATAATATTTTGTATGTAAAATATACAAAATTATTATATTACACTGGTACCAAATTTAAAATATATTTTCCAAAAATCAATTATAATAATTATAATAAAACTATCCAGCAATTTTATGTTTTGAGGACCATTTGGCGCCCCTTTGTGAGTAGCGCCCGGGGCATGAAGACCCCTCCTGCTACGCCACTGCTGTTATTATGAAAATATATATATTGGGGTCCAGGCATTCTTATTTAGACCATTTGGTATTCAAATGGCTTAAATTAAATCACCGGACTGCCTGGGATCCGAACCCTCGACCCTTGGTATACAAGTCAGGCGCGCTACCAACAACCAAGCCCGAGGGCAGAATTCAAGATGTAAAATTTATAAAAGTGGAAAAAATATTTATATTTTGTAACCAAGGCAACCATTTCTCCTATCTTTCCTATGAAGTACAGGTACAAGAGTAAAGAAAGTGTTCTTCAAACAATTTTGAGAGCAAAAAAAGAATATACATTTAAAAGAGCGTCTAAAATAAATTGATTTTTGAATTTTAATCAAAATCGCTAGAACGAATTTTGAGAAAATCGAAAAAAACTGAAAAAGTACATCAGTAAAGTACAGACCTATTTTGTTCAAAAGCTTCGTGTTACGTCCCAGGGGGGTACCCAACTTGAAAGCTAACCAGATACTTAATCTCAAAAGAAAGAAATTCCGAAATGTCTAGAAAAAAAAATTCACTTAAAAAAAAAAAAAAAAAAAAATCTGGTGTGACTGGCACACAGCACACAACTTTCTCTTACCTTCGGTAATCGAAAGTTGTGTTCTGTGCTTGTCACACCAGATTTTTTGTGTCGACATATATTTAGTTCCCGACAGTACGGAACATATGAATTCTGATGTAAAATTTATAAGTATGGAAAAATATTTATATTTTGTTACCATGGCAACCATTTCTCCTATCTTTCCTATGAAGAACAAGAGTGAAGTGTGCTTCAAACAATTTTGAGGGCAAAACGAGAATATACATTTGAAAGAGCATCTAAAAAATAATTGATTTTTGAATTTTAATCAAAATCGTTAGAGCAAATTTTGAGAAAATCGAAAAAAACTGAAAAAGTACATCAGTAAAGTACTAGTACTCTTTGGCCGATTTTGATTAAAAGCTTATTTTTCCGGTCCCGGGAGGTATTTAACTTAAATATAAAATTTCAACCTCGTAGCTCAATTCCTTCATGCTTAAAATTGAAACACACACACACACACACACACACAGACAGACCATGTCGCGAAAACCACTTTTTTGGATTCAGGGGACCTCAAAACGTGAAGATCCATCAAAATCTCGTCATCGAATTTTTGACATGAATCCAATACTTTCTCTCTATATATATATTACATATATACATAGGTAAGAGAAAGTAAAAAAAAAAAAAAAAAAGCTTACGTCAACGGGTTCAAATAAGAATATTGGAAGAAAAAAATCTTATTATTACATTATCTAAATAATAAAAAGTTGAAATGCAACAAACTAGGAATTAATTTTTAAATTAAATTTTTGAAATATTTTAAATTATTGAGAAAAAATCTGGTGTGACTGGCGCACAGCACACAACTTTCTCTTACCCTTCGGTAAGAGAAAGTTGTGCACTGTGCTGGTCACACCAGATTTTTTGTGTCGAGATATATTTAGTTTCCCATAGCACCTTAGTTTCAAACTTGCATTTTAAATGTTGACTGCTTCAAATAAACTATGGTTATTTTTCAAAATTTTAATCTCATATTTGGACATTTTATACACAATATAGATTCGTAAATAAATACAAAATTTCATAAGAATTGGGAAAAAAAATTTTAAATGCGTAAAAAGTTCCAAAGGGGACCCCCTTTTGAATCGAAATTAACATACAAATCCCTATAGGAAATTAACATTGGCCAAATGCGAAGATAAGGTAGAAAAATTTAAAACGCGTAGAAAGAGAGAAGATAGTTTTGTGAGAGAGAGAGATATGTTTTCTCCGAAAAAACAAAATGGGCGTTTAAATAATAATTGATTTTTAATCTAATAAAAAGAAAAAGATTTAAATTCGGTTACCATGGCAACCATTTATTTCTCCTATCTTTCCTATGAAGCACAAGAGTAAAGTGTGCTTCAAACAATTTTGAGGGCAAAACGAGAATATACATTTGAAAGAGCATCTAAAAAATAATTGATTTTTGAATTTTAATCAAAATCGTTAGAGCGAATTTTGAGAAAATCGAAAAAAACTGAAAAAGTACATCAGTAAAGTACTAGTACTCTTTGGCCGATTTTGATTAAAAGCTTATTTTGTCGGTCCCGGGGGGTGTTTAACTTAAATATAAAATTTCAACCTCCTAGCTCAATTCCTTCATGCTTAAAATTGAACACACACACACACACCCACCCACCCACACACACACACACAGACAGACCATGTCGCGAAAACCACTTTTTTGGATTCAGGGGACCTCAAAACGTGAAGATCCATCAAAATCTCGACATCGAATTTTTGACATGAATCCAATACTTTCTCTCTATATATATATTACATATATACATAGGTAAGAGAAAGTAAAAAAATCACCTAAGCAGCAGAACGGGAAAGGACTAGAAACGAGAGGCCGGCTTGATCGCTTTGCATCAGATTTTTCTTTTTTTCTTTTTCATCATTATTATTAAGATATTAAGAATTGCCTTTTACACTAACGATCGATTAAATTTTGTTTACCACAGCAGACCCTTTTCAAGGGCGGTCGGTTTGTGTTGAAAGGCCCTTTTTTTAATTTTAAAAACGAGTTTTGAAATTTAAGTGGAGGAGATTTAATTTATTAATAATATGGTTTTTAAGACTTAATATATAGGGATTTAAAAAAAAAATATCACTATAAACATAAATTCATTCAGGTGAAATAAAGATGAAATTACTGTCAACATAATAATAATAAGCTTACATTTTTCGTATCTTAATAATTTTGAAAAGAAAAAAAAAATTACTTTTATTAATATATTGGACAAAGTTTTTATTTGAGAAAATTTATTAAAGTAGTAAAATTTTTAATTAAATAAGAATCTAGATCATCCTTACTCAATTTTTATTTTTCCTCGAGCTCTTGTTTGCTCTGTTAAGCGGGCCGTAAAATTCCTGTGTTTTATTTTGGTATATATTTGAAGCAAGGGTGGATACAAAAAGGGGGGTGGGGTAATGGGGTAATCCCCCCCCCCCGAGATTTGAAAAAAATATTTTTTTTGGAAAAAAATTGTATTTTTAATATAAAATTTTAAAAACTAATACTTAAAAATTTGATTTGTATATATATTCTGGTAAATTATAGAATGCACCTTTAAATTACCGATAATAAGAAAAAATTGTGTGCTGTGCGACCAGTCACACCAGATTACCCCCCCCTCGAAAAACTCTCTGGATCCGCCACTGATTTGAAGGAGGAATTGAAAAAATGAATTTAAAAAATGCGGAAATAAGAAAAAAAGTAAAAAAAATTTTCTAACTAAACTTTTTAAGAGTTTGGATATTTGTTATCAAAACAAAACCAACCTCTTTATTGTCAAGAATTATTTAGCGATAAACGATAATTGATTTATGAATTTTAATCAAAATTGTTGGAGAGAATTTTGAGAAAATTGGAAAAAAATTGAAAAAATACATCAGTAAAGCATGGGCGTACCCAGCGAGGGGCAGAGGGGGCAGCTGCCCCCCCCTAGAAGCAACAAAAAAAAATTAAATGTTTATTAAGTGATGAAACGAAACAAAATTGGTGGTTGGCGAAGGGGAATGATTCTTTTTGTTAGGACTCGAGGGTTTTTAGGCCTTTAATTCGAAGGCTTTACCCCTCTATATAAAAAATAGCTATGTCACAATCTGGACGACCATGATCTGCCCCACCCTGGACGACCATGATCTGACCATACCCCCCCCCCCCCCCTAGATTTGATCCTGGGTACGCCCATGCAGTAAAGTACTATTACTTTTTGGCCGATTTTGTTCAAAAGCTTTTTTTGAGTGTCCGTGAGGGTGCCTAAATTAAATATAAAATTCCATTCACGTAGCTCAATATCTTCAAACTTAAAAGTGTTACACACAGACAGACGCACAGTTAGACGGACAGACCAATTTGACGGACAATTTTGGACTCAGAGGACCTCAAAACATGTAATTTCATCAAAATCTCGACATGATGGCAATACTCTATATTACATATATAGGTAAGAGAAATTAAAATGATATAGATTTATATATGAGAGTAAAAAACGTTACAATAATAAAAGAGGCAGTCGAGATGAGTCTCTACTGTCTAATCCTCTTTTATTTTTAAATACAACAGCCACCTCACTATTTCATAAAAACAGGTTATTTGTATTTATATTTAATACAAAAGTAAGCAGCCAAAAAAATTAAGCCTGTGTTTTTCAACAATTCCCGAGACGTTTCGAGAAAACTTTATTCTTCCATCTTCAGCCTTTTTAAATTGTGTATGCCCCGGAAGTCTCGGTAATTGTTGAAAATCGGATGCTTCATTTTTTTGGCTGCTCCTCCTCTTCATTTTCCATAAATCATTAGCCAAGGTTTATATTTAAAAAAAAAAAAAAGAAATAAATTCCTTTCTGATTATTTATAAAGATTTCTCACTAATTTATTACTATTTTCGAGACATATTTTAGAAAAATTTGCGGGCATTCGATTTACCGGTTTCTTGACGTTAGCTGCTTGCAAAATAACGATAAATTATTTTTAATTAATTAGTTTAAATTAATGCGAACTAGAATCAAGGTGAATTTGAATTTATGATATGAAAAATATTACTGACACGATATAAATATAAAATATACCTATGTATAAAAATAGCGAGATTTTTAATCACAGATTTCATACGAAAATCGAATTCAATAAACAACGTTGAAAATTTATGAAAATGAAATTGAGATGGGACATGAAGATAAAATATCAGTTAAATCGAGGATATTTTTTAATAGCTGAGAGCGATTCAGTGACCGTGACTGACCCCAGGGGCAGAGTCAAGGACGAGGATCGATCTCACAGGAAATGGAGAAGAGAATAAGAAGTCTCCTCCATCTCTCACTCACTCTCTCTCTCTTTCTTTCAAAAAAGAAAATGTAACTAATTTCTTTTTAAATATGAAATATACAGTAGAAGGAATAGGTGGTATATTACAATTAATTTCCCTTCAATGAATGAGAAATGACGAGGCTTCTTGTTAAGTTAAATTGAAAATTTGTCGGAAAAACAGAAAGCAAGTTAATAAAAGCGTTGTAAAAAGCGGTGTAGGGGTGCTAACCTCGTCTACCAAAAGTCGCGGGTTCGGACCCCAGGCAGTCCGATGATTTTATTTAAGCCATTAGGATACCAGATGGCTTAAATAAGAATGCCTGGACCCCTGATATATGTATATTAATCAATAACGGATATCGTAAATGTCTTATATGGCCTGAGTTGTCGAAAAGACAGTGTGAATGTGTGTGTGAGTGTGAATAAGAAAAAGTGTGTGTTTAAAAAAAAACACTATTTTAAAAAGCTTTTATTTTTTTGAAAACATCTTTTTAGTTTTTGAGATAATCCACGGAGAAAAAGGCTCTTCTGTCGAGAAAGGTCTTTTTGTGTTCTTCGTTGATACTCTGTTTTCGAAAAAAAAAATGAAAAAAATAAAAACTTTTTAAAATAGTGTAATTTATCATAACATGACAAAAAAAAAATTACAAATTTTTGAAAAAACTTACTAGCTAAAGTTGATATAGATTGCAATTTTAGTTAACAAAGTTGTGAGTAGATTTGTTAGGGGTGGGGGGGGGGCTCATAGTCTCTGGAATCGAATACAGGATCTCCACTCTTTCTGGGGTATCGGTGTGCGACTATAAATTTCAGAACCCTCGAACAACGCTTACAAATACTCAGATTCCCTATGTAAGCAAGTTAGCCGTGGATTTTTCTAACAAGAGATTTGACGTGAGAAATCTTTAAAGAAAAATTCTCACTTGTCAGTCGCTTTTTTATACCAGGAGGGGGACAGACAACTTGATCAGCTCTACCCCCCCCCCCGGGGGGGGGGGGCCGGCTAACACCCCACTGTTCCAAATGAAATAAATAGAGTCTAAATGGCCTTCGATGCCGATAAAGACCTTAATGAAATAAAAAAAAAACACCCCACTGTAAGCCGCAAAGCTCGAAAATTATTTAATTACAATTTTAGTGTAAGAAATTGCATCGATCTGGCTGCTTGGGTTTTTAAGTAATCATGACCACACACACACACACACACACACACCAAACTGGTTTTCAAAATTTTCCAAACCCTAAGTTAAATTTTTCACGATAAAAATACCTTCCTATTACTATTATATAGGATGGTAGTGCGGAAAATAAACCCCCCCCCCCGGTTTGGGGGAAAAAAGGGGAGCCACGTAAAATTCAGTTAATGTCACTAGAAAAACGACAATGAAAATTAATATATATATTTTTTTTTTAAGTCTTTTCGGCATCTTAGGCCATATAGACTTCAAACGATACAAATTATTTACAAACGATATATATTAGGGGGTTCAGGCACATTTATTTATACCATTTGATATCCAAATGATTTAAATAAATTCATCGGATTGCCTGGAATCCAAACCCGCGCTCCGTGGCTTCCAGACTATCATTATTGACATCTAACCTCTCGGCCACGCCCCCCCCTTCCACGTGGGGGGATTAATATTTAGATACCATATTATTAATAACTCAATACAATTTAATACCTTATGTAAATCTTTAGAGAGACCTCTGCAAAATGGATGAGAAAAATGAAATTGCCATTAAAAAATAAACCAAATAGAGGGAGAAAAATAATAGAAAATTCTTCTTTTTTTTAAATTTATTCTAAGGAATAACTTTGCGTATTATTTGTACATATTTCGATCGATGAGATGGAATCATCCTCAGTATAAGCAACAAATGTTTTGCCAATCGTCGCATACTCTCATTCAATATGACAAAGCAGTAAGCATTCCATGAATGCAAATTTTATAATGGATAAATCGCAAAGTTATTTAATTTTTGCCCGACCGTCCTTAGAATAAATTGATCTTCCTTAGTCATTATACAATCGATTGGCTATTATCTTTTTATCTGAGAAAAACAAATAAATTATATTTACAATATATTAACGTTAATTAAAGTTGAGACAAATGTATAAAGAATGGTTATTTGATAGAATTTTAAAATTTATCTAGTCGAATTTTTTTTTTTTTTTGATTGACACAATAATTCATTAATATAAAAACGAAACTAATAAATCTTTGAGTGAAAATGAAATATTAAATGATTCCGGTCAGGAGGTGAGGTGAACCTGACATGAGATTAAGTAATTGCTCGGGCAAATTATAAGTATTAAAATTATAGGCGAAAAAAAAAAAAAAAAAATTCTTGTTCTGATGATTAATAATAATAAAGAGAATGAATCAAATTCACCGGTTGGATTCGCATAATTTGCCAGACAGGCCCTCCAAGTGTTTTGAATCGTGACTTTGGTTGGATCAAAGCCAGCCAGTCAACTGGAGGATGATTTACAAGAGCATATTAGAATTAGAAAAAAAAAAAATCAATTTGGAAACGAAAACCCAACAGAGTCCTAATCAAAAACAAGTTGAGAGAACACTTTAATAAATTACTCTGAAATAAAGAAATTATTTTTTTTTTTTTGAAAACTTGAATAACGCCCAATTATATAATCGTGTGATTTGATCTCTTCGGGGAGGAGGGGGGGGACTTTTCCATATCAAAATTTCGGCATCTGAGAATGCATTCGAATTTCCAGCGTCTCGAAAAGCCGTTAGGAGACGATTCAGTACCGAGTTACTCGAGGCGGCAAGAGATGGCGTTAGTTTTTCCCATAGGGTTACAAGGGATTTATTTCATTTCATTTGAAAGATTCCAGCTAATTAATTAAGGGTAAAAAATTAATTATTTTTTAACACAATGATTACTAATTTAATTATTTATAAGATAGTGAGCGAATTTTTTAATAATTTATTTATAATTTTTTTAAAATAAATAAATCATAT
The DNA here is from genome assembly GCA_023213315.1 of Euborellia annulipes. NCBI lineage: Eukaryota > Metazoa > Arthropoda > Insecta > Dermaptera > Anisolabididae > Euborellia > Euborellia annulipes. The sequence continues at coordinate 88,525 of JAKCPI010011356.1, forward strand.
TTTTTAACGCAATTGAAAGGTAAAAGCTAATTATAAGACAACAAATTCGACGGCTAAGCATTTTGATTGCCTAAGGTCAAGGGTCCACTCTCAAGCATATCAGGCATTTGTGGAGCCGACTGACACATAGGCCCAACTATGATTTCAAAATAATTAATTCGCAAATATTTTCCCGTTAGAGAAGAGCATTATAAAAAATTTCTGACCGTGAAGGAGGAGTAAATTAATGACTTTTCTTGTTTGTAATCACTTTTTTAAACTAAACTTCTCTCTCTTAGATTTTTGCATGAACTTTAGGAATGTCAAGTTAAAAAAAAAAAAAAAAATTTAAAAACAAGTTCCCATTGGAAATGAATGAAATCGCCCTGATGCTTTTTTGGTCAAAAGACATAATTAAAGTAAAGAAAAAAAAATGTTATTTAATTATGATGAGTGGCTTTATGAAGGCAAGCAACCATGAGGACACGGATATAAGAAAACTAATGACAACTCTTAAAAAGAATGTTCTTTTTTTTATATTTAAACAAATGGGTTCTAAGATTTATATAATATCAGATATTTAAATAAAAAAAATCAATAAATTTTTTATATTATCCGCATTTTTTTAAATAATATTTTAACTCTCGGCCGTAGGCTCTAGCTGAAACAGCGTATTAAATAACATTTTAAATAATTTTTTTATTAAAAGTCTTTTTCGGCCTATTTATTTAAATTGATTTGTAGCAAATTTAATTTAAATAAATTTTGTTGCCTGGGACGGGATGCGAACCCGCGACGCTTGGTACTAAAATTTCATTTGTTTATATTTAGGCTCTTTTTAATGACACCTGTATGATTTTTTTTTTTTAATTAACGAAAAATATCTTTTTTATTGTTGATTATTTCAAAAACTATTAAGTTTTCGAAAAAATGTACAAGAATAAAAGCTGTTTAAAATCGAGTAATGTATCATTATACAATATAACTAAAAAATTTCAAAATTTTTGAAAAGAATTTTTAGATAAACTACTACTTCCAGGTGACTCCAAAAGTTGATAAAAATATACTACTTTAGTGTAAGGAGTATATACAGTGGCGGATCCAGAGGTGTTTCTCGGGGGTAATTTGGTGTGACTGGTCGCACAACACACAATTTTTTCATAATTTCAGTAATTTAAAGGCGTTGTTTGCCAGAATATAAATTCAAATCAAATTTTTAAGCTATAATTTTTAAAATTTTACGTTAAAAGTAATTTTTTTCAAAAAAAAAAGTATTTTTTTCAAGTCTCGGGGGGGAGGGTAATTACCCCCCTTGTATCCGCCCTTGAGTACCCTATATACCGAATTTCATTGATCTGTCCTTGAGTTTTTAAGCAATCGTGTTCACTCACACAAACCCAAAGAGGCAATTCCAAAAGAATATAGGAGAATGTTTTGGAGAAGTCATTCCCGATTTATTAATGAAGGAACTTTTAAGACAACAATGGAGATGGCTAAGCATTTTGGTTGCCTAAGCTCAAGGCTCCAGTCTCGAGCACATAAGGCTCTGAAACAGTACCATGTCTTGTAGGATAATTTTGTTCAGTTTCAACTTCTGAAATGAAAGTAATGACGAAACACGAATAAAGAGAATTAGCCCTATTTCTCTAAAAAAATCTAGAAACATATCACTTATTGTTGAAAATATTAGTTTTTTTGGAGTATTTGTAAGAATATATTATTTTTTATTGTCCTTGAAATTGAAATTATGTGCTTTCAAATTTTTTTTGTTATTGATATGTCTAACGTTTCGACAATGAATATTGCCTTCAATATGTATTTCAGGTGTTAATTTATATACAGTACACTAAAAAACAAATGGGGAAATTTTTACCAAATGTGTTTGTAATGAGTAAATCGATCTGTAGGGTTCTGAATTTAGTTCGAGGCCTTTATAAATAGAAAGGGATTAAACTAATCTGAGATCGCCTGATCTGATGCAAGCAAGACAAGTGGATTCGGACAGGCCAACCTGACTGACTCACTCACTCACTGACCTAGTGCTTTCAATAAAAAAAAAAAATTTAATTAATTTATTATCTGCTAATGGATTTTTCGGAAACACAAGATTCAATTTCAATATGATAAATTTGTTTAATTAATAGCTTCTATTAGGAGAGATTTATGGGTTAACTTTGAAAATGTTTTTTTTTTTAATCTTTTACAAATTTCTTCTATTAAAGAAATTAGCATTCGAGTACCACACCCTAAGAAAAATATTACAATACATTATTTATATATATTTTTTTTAAATGTCATCTGGCTGATTTTGTGAGAATATCAGTCTTAACTGGATTAGAGGATTGAGTACTTAGTATAATATATCAAATCGTATACAAAAGAATAAGCAAAAAAATATGTAATCTAATTGCCTTGGTTGAATCCACCACAATCTTTTGACGGTGAACCATTTTTTTCCCTATAATAATATAAATTACAAATTTTTTCAACCATTCAACCGAGAAATTGTCTGATTTAAATTCGTTTTACTTATATTCTATATAATAATGACAAATTTTATATTCAAACAAGAATTTAACAATGTGAAGAAATTTTTTGTTCTCCATTAATTACTCATGAGAAAAAAAAAAAAAAAGAAAATAATTCTTTTGCAAAGTCAGACTGGGACTAATTTAAAATTCGATTTAGAAGAAAGTGAAAAAAAAATTAAATAAAAATAGATGTATGAAAAAATTCCTTCTCTAATTATATATAATCAATGGACACAATTGAAGAATTCATTTCTGATCTAATATTTTTATTGTATAAAAGTGAAAATGATTGTGTGAAATTTGTTGAAGGAAAAATTTAAGACAGTAGAGGAGAGGATCAGTGGGCCAGAGTTTATCAATAATAAATGGAGGGCCCTACAGAATACAGATGCGTCATTTGGGAGGGGGGAGTTCTGGGGGAAGCTCCCCCCCTTCAAATGCCCTACATATTTTGAAACCATTTTATTTAGAATAGTATAAAATTTAAAAAAGATCAGAGCTCTTGGGGGGTGAGGGAGGGTGGGCAAGAGGAGCATTTACCCCTTCCCAAGAGCTCCCTACCCTGCACCCCCCTCCCCAAGAGCTCTGATCTTTTATATTATTCTAAATGAAATATTTCAAAACATATATACTGT